>JAZHYW010060373.1:0-12158 GCA_037355805.1 Ixodes ricinus | reverse complement strand
TGCAGTCTGCTCTCGTTCCTCTCTCGCTGCAGCCTGCTTCCTGCTCCTCTCGCTGCAGCCTGCTCTCGTTCTCGTTCCTCTCTCCTAGCGTTCTGAAGCAGTTCCCACGCAATTTTAATTTCCTCTGCTTCTGCGCTCTCTGAAATCGCTTTACTGATCTCAGATTTCTTCATCTTTTGCTCCACCTCCACACCCAATTCTTCACATAAACAGAATAAATCTGTTCTCAGTAACCTCATTAGATCCATGATCGATGCTTTTTAGCTTTGGCTTTGCTCTAAAACTTGTCGCGAAGTTGTACCAAAACCCGAGCGCACAAGTCAAGCAATATAGATTCCCAGCAGTTCAAAATTAATTACCCATAATCTGAAGCCTGGCGAATCTCAAAGCAAAGATCCAAACGCTCACCCACAGATGTAGCACGATGTCGCATGGTCCGATCCCAACCGCTGCCAACCAGTTGTTAGAGGCGGGGTTTGAGCCGCACGTCCGGGAGCTTCCTGGCTCGTGACGACGACCATTCCCCGGAAGTGAAGAACCCAGGGGTCCAGTGGAGGTGGGAGAATTGGTAACGTAACGAACGGTTTAATTACATGGTTGCGATACAGTCGTCCAAATCCGAGAGAACTACCGGAGCAGCCTCACGCTCCGCCTTATATAGGGTCCGTTTTCTCCCTCACTCCCCGCCAGGGCAGCAAGTGCGCAGCAGCAACCCACGCCGTCAAGTGCGTCGTAGCAAAGTCCGCCGCGTCGTAGCCAGAAGTGCGTCGTAGCCAAAGTTCTCCGCAGTTAGGTCATGCCTCTCTCCCTTTCGTGAGCGCACCAACCCGCACGCACACACACACGTCCCGTTGACGTCACGGACGCGTTGAGACCTGTCTCGCGCAGGCTCAGACAGGTGGGCGACGGTCCTGGACTCGTCGGGACTCGTTTCTGTGCAGGAACAGACAGGCGGGCGACGGTGCCGGACAGATTCGATGACTCGTTTCCGCAGCGTTGAAACTCGGAAGAAGGTTGCCGAAGGTTCCATTCTTAACAGTGTCTACCGCCTTCTCTGTCGCGTCCTGCGCTGTTTGTTTTCCGCAAATATTCTTTATTTCCGGATGCGGCAGGGCTCTTCGGTTTCTCATCAGGTACACACCGGTGCTCGTCAAGTCAAGCTTCACCACTTCGTACCGGCGTGCGCGCGTACTGCTGCGCACAGGCGTGCGAGGAGAAACAGGATCCATTGGCTTTAACGGCTGATATGTCGTAGCGTCTTAGTTGTTTTGTGGTTTTGAACCGATCCCCGAAGCGGTGCAATATCGGTCCAACGCCCGTGGTAAAGGTGGAGCAAGCTAACCCGTATAAGATATTAAGCTAATAAGAAAAGTGCCTACTTTCGGTGAGGCAGCTATTGCTCTGCTTTTGCCATGTTTCATTGTTTTTCCCAACTCAACTTATCATATGGCCTTTTATTTTTTAACGCTGTGTCGAGGAGTGCCGACCCGACGGCACTCTTGTGGGGTAACGTCAAGAGTGCCGCCTGGCGACTACTCCACATAAGGACGGCGCTCGACTGCGGCCGTAAATAGCCGTCGGACTGCACTCTAGAAGTGTTGTGGAATGGGCACCCCCATTTCCATTCCAATTTCAATCCGGGAAGTTAGAGCTTCCTACTAATTCCCATTCCTTCCTCTAATTCCTAAACGCGATGAAATAGCCGTTGAGAGCCATATTCTGTTACCGGAAAAAAGCAGCATAAAGCTGATAACGCTATCAAACATGGAGACGTGCGATATAACATATTAAACAGCTAAAGTATTATCAAAGACTACAGAGAAAAATTAACGCTGAGGTTTTGCAGTAGGGCCAAGAAAACCCCGGTTACTTTTTTCGCAGTCAGTCACAGATACATTTGCTATATTAATAAGTTATATACAACTCGCCTACCAAGCCGCTCGTGAAAGTTGGTACCGTCGGTTCAACGTCAGTGCACTGTTCGTCGAACTGAAGTTTTGGGGTGTATAATCTGCGACAAAGGGTGTAAGAATATAGCCTTTTTTAGGGTGTGGTGTCACTTGAGACATTGAATGGGCGATCAAACGTGAAAGGCACGCGAGTCGCAACAGACGCCAATAACCAAAACCACCCATGTTCTTCGCAAACGGCCCGTATACCCTTCACAGATACATGTTTGTTTGATAAGGCCTTCCAGCTCGTGTGTGGTGCAAGAAGCTATCCTGCTCTCTGCTTCGCACACTTGCACAACAGCACCGCTAGTGCGCTGTTAGAAGCGACGCCGCTGACAAAGTGGAATCGGTATACGGCGCCAGCACAAGGGACTGTAGCACCATATTATGAAACATGTCTTAAAACGTAAACTTTTACGTTGGCTGTACGATTCCTGCGATATCTTAACATCTTCAGACCACATCTTTATTTGTGTTCCACACAAACTATGATCGGCTGGTTAAAAGTAGGGAGTGGAACCGGCCATCATTGCGGTTCGGTTCAGGTTCAGTAGCTGCATTTTGTTCCGGTTCGGATCTGGTTCAGTGATGCATGCGAAATAACGATTCGGTTACCGTTCCACTAAGCGCGAACCAGTTCAAACCGGTTCTTAAAAAATTAAGTCCACAGCTGCCGGCCAGAAGAAAAGGTGAGTTCAACACATCGTCATCTGCATTAAAAATATTGGGTCATCACAAGCCGTGCTGCGGAACAAGGACAGCAAAACAAATATATGGGTGATTTCATCTCAACTCAGGTACAAATTGTAAATCGAATTTTTGTAAAAAAAAAAACATGTTTTCGGGCAATTCCTATCATAAAAGAAGATGCAAAAGGAGAGTTCGCTGGATTTTTCATTCTCAAGTTATGAACCGTTGAAGCGGCCAAGGTGGAAACTGACGTTTTTTCAGCTGATTGGGGGTGCCATATTTCACTCCATCTCTTTTTCCTACTTTTTACGCTACATCAATATAACGTTTTTGGGAACACTCTCGAGATATCTTTTTTTATGCTAATTAAGCGTCTAAATCATAATATCCTTGACGAAGTTCAGCAATCTGTGCTGTGTGACCTAATCGACATATTTTTATGATCTTTACATCACCGTAAAGCTCCAATCAAGCTTTTTCTATTCAATATAATTTGAATATTTTGTGCTAAATATATCATGCGATGCATGTGCCTGAAAAACAAATATTTCGAAAAAGTAGTAAGTTCATAGTCGATTTTCTAAGAAAAACAAAAACACCCTACCTTTTATATCTTTAATTTTTTATTCACAGTTAGGCAATATAATAGTCTATCAGGAACTACCGACAGCAATTGTAATATATTGTTTGTAGGGCCGCTATTAAGATTCGAATCTTGTGCTATGAGCGTTTTGAACGGGACTTCGCACAGGCGCTCCGCTGAGCAGAATATTGACCTATAGAAGGTTTGCTGTTTATCGTTGCAGCTACCTCAAATCCAACCATAAACATTAATAACATTTGGAGTAGTGTACTTAAAAAAATTTACTTCGAAGTCCGTATCCACAAGTGCGGGCACAACGCTTACTTCCTCCCAATTCGGAGGAATGCAGATCGTTAGAGAATTCCTCTGGGGCCTTTTGCTTTTCGGCTTTGAGTTTGAGATACCGAACTTGACATGTAATTGTCATATTTTCTTATGTCAAACAGATATGCAGTGCATATACATATGTACGATTTAGTATCTGACGCTTAGGAAGTGTGGTTTATTTTGTGCACATACGGACTCTCGTAAAATAACGACCATTTCGTAGAGTGTAAGACTTCAAATGTGTTAGTCATGTGTTAAGGTTTCATTTCTATTTTCAATTATTCATGCCAGGTTACTTAGACGTTTTCCTCTTGACTTAAGTTTTGCGGGAGTCTAGAGGTTTCGTACCTTCTCCGTCAATACATAGGGCGAAACTCACACACCTTGCAAATCCCCCCAGCGCCAAGGAAATAAATATTGTTGCTTCACTGCATTTTTCGCTTAGATATTGAGGTAAGTACTATCATTAAATAGAAAACCTTACACAGGTCAAAATTCTGCTCAGCTGAGAGTCTATGCGAAGCTCCGCTCAAAACTCTCATCAGTACGAGATTCGAGTCTTAATAGCGGCCATACAAACAATATATTACAATTTATGTTGGTAGTTCCTGGCAGAACTACTATACTACCTAACTGTGAATAAAAAATGAAAGAAATAAAAGGTGTGTTTTTTCAGAAAATCGACTTCAAACTTGCTAGTTTTTTCCTAAATATTCGTTTTTCGGGCAAATGCTCCGCTTTATATGTTTAGCGCAAAATATTCAAATTACACTCAAACGAAAGGGCTTTATTGGAGCTTTACGGTGATGTATAGATCACAAAAACATATTGATTAGGTCACACAGCACAGCTTGCTGAACTTCGTCAAATATTGTTGCAGAGAGGCGGTTTGACAATTAAAAAAAGCATTAAAGATCTTATGACATAGACGCTTTATTGGCATAACTCGCCGTCTGCATCTTCTTTTATTAAAGGACATTTACAGGTAGATACTAAAAATTTCCGAGGCGTTAATTATGAGCAGTGTATTTTTGTGAGCCACTTATATTTCTGGACGACAAATGAACAAACACCAAAATGTAAGCTTTTATAGCCGCCGCACAAACAAAATATTACATTTTCTGTTTATTTTACTTTATAAAGCACTGCAATAAGTAGCTAGAGGAAAACAATTAGCCAAATAAAAGGTAGGCCTTTTAGAAAATCGACCTCCAATTGGCAAATTTTTTTAAAGAGTCCTTGCTTTACGAGAAAATACTGCCCTTTCTCTTTTACACACAACATCAAGTTTGTCATCATTAGAAAGAGTATACTCTAAGCTTTTCAAAATATAAATATGCTAAGACACCTCATATAGGTCACATGGAAGAGCTGGTAAACTTTGACAAATATCGTCCAAAAACGTCCTATTGGCAAATTTTGTCAAATATATTTCATATAAATAATCGCGTTAAAATTATTTATCAGATAATAATTGTGTTCAAATGTATCTGCTAAAAAAACAAGAGGCGCCCATTTTGAATTAGTGTATTTTTGCGAATAAATTGATTTACTGACAAAACAGTAAAAAAAAATCAGACTTGAAGCTTTCATAGCTGCCATATAAACAAAAAACTACATTTTGTATTTAAATTACCTTATAAAGCACTGCAATAGCTACCTAGAGAAAAAAATCAGCCGAATAAAAGATTTTTTTAGAAAATCTTCCTCAATTGCAAACATTTTTGAAATAGTTTTCGCTTTACGAGAACACACTGGCCTTTCTTCTTTACACACAACATTACATTTGTTATCAATAGAAAGCGTATACTCTTAGCTTTGTGAAAATACTAAATATGTTACGATATCTCAAATACCGTATTTTCCGGACTATAGTCCGCACTCGGTGTATAGTCCGCAGGCGCAAATATGGGGTCAAAAATAAAAGTTTTTGCTTAGATAGCCCGCACCCGGTGCATAGTCCGCACCCAGTGCATAGTCCGCACCTGGGGCTTAGTCGACACGAAATCCTCTAATACGCGGCACACCTTGACATATGTCTGCTTTCTTAGCTCACAAAACAAGCCGATAATATACACTAAATCATCATTAGCGTACTCTTTTATTCACAAAATCCGTCGCGTCTCGTCATAATTAACGATATTGAAAAACAAAATTCCTGTATAGTCCGCACGCGTAAATAGTCCGCGCAGCCTGAAATTTCAACTTTTAAACATGTATAGTCCGCGGACTAGAGTCCGGAAAATACGGTAGGTCACACGGAAGAGCTGTTCAAACTTTGATAAATATTGTCAAAGGGGCACACTGACAATATTTAACACAAAAGTGAAGATAAATAATCACAATAAAATTACTGACCATAAATCCCCATTCAGAGAGTGGCAGAAAAAAGTTACATTGCACTACAAAAAAAAAAAGGCAAAAAGCAGAAAGGAGTGAAACATGACACCTCCGACAGGCGAGAGAACGGTCAGTTGCGACTCGGCTGCTTAAAATGTCCATACCTCGAGAACAAAACATCGCCCGAACTTGCGGTTTGCACTCCCTGTCACAGAAGGGTTTTCCCCATGACATATATTTTTTCGTCAAAATTAAAAATTCGACCCGAAATCCGTTTTGGAGTTGAGATGAAACCACCCATATGCTTAATTTCGTTATGTGGTCTTGGATTCGTAACGCAAACACCTTTCTATAAGCGTGAAAGATGGGGCGAGATGACAGCGCAGCAAAGGTTGGTTACACTGTCCCTCCACGGGGCGCGGTGCCGCCGGTGCCGAGATGCGCTCCGATAGCAAACCGGAAACCCGTCGGACTTGTGCGGTTTTTCAGAAAGCCGTAAAATGCTTCGCGTGCCTTTTATCGTTCTGCAATTTGTTGATTTAGTGTTTTTCGATGATGCTGAGCAATTTTCTGATTGAAACCATGCCCTTAAACACAATATTAAGGAAGTAATTACGCAAAATTAATCTAATTATCCCGGACTTTAATAATTTTCCTAAATAGCTAGGCCCCTGGCCCAGGACCAAAACGACACAAGCCTTTTTTTTTTGTTGCGACGCGTAGTTTTCGAAATATCGAATTTATCCTCCTTTCGTGAAACACCCTGTATATTTAGCCTCTCGCACTTTCAACTTGCGACGTACTACCGCGATGGATGCTACGAGCTACACGAGCCAATCTATAGATCGTTGCTTGTCTCATGTCTTCGCAGTTCCCGCGTCGTTCCTCCCAACCGGGAGGGCACGTGACACCCTCCGAGCTGTGAATTGGCTCCGGTGTCTCGTAGCGTCTTTGCGGTTCATCGTAACGTGAAACAAATTATTGAAGTGTACGCCTCCGCACCGACTCGCCGACGCCAATTCATGCTGCACACAGACGTAAAATATACCTGTTTCGTTATTATGGAGCTGTCTCCATGTCGTCGCTGCCGTTTGTTTAATCAAAGCTGAGCCGCTGACGCCACCGTCGGGAATATTTATCTACTTCTCGCTGCCACCGGCAAAGATGGCGCGGCTCACATCCTATTACGCCGACCCGTTATCAAGGATCCGGTGACCGCCACATGAAATTACGGTTCCGTTCGGTTCGGATTCAATATTAAATGTTTGATTTGGGTTGCAGTTTTTTCCGGTTCAGTGAAAAATAACAATTTTGCTCCGGTTTTCCGTTCGGGCTCGGTTCGACATTATGGCTAAAATCTACCTACCTGCTAATCGCGTATGATTATAACAGCCGCTTTGTCGCGTCTCGCGGCTCCAGGAACGATACCTTGTTCGTCTACAACTATTCAGTATTGGTTGCTTCACGGAGGTAGCGCCATTTTCATCCTCGAAGGAGCATTAGCTAGCAAGACAATCAAGCCGTCAGTCACATGCAGTGCAACGATGCTGTAGCAAATTTCCATGCGCGGTAGCGAAATGCGCCATCAGCACGTTGACCCAAAATGAAAATCGACACAGCTTGTATAAGAAGCCAGCCCATTATATTCCCACTTGATTGCGGGTAAAAGGCATCTAATTCCATTCCCATTCCCCCCAGCGCTGCTGTTCTATTCCCATTCCATTCCGGGGTGGCTTAAGTGCGGAATCATTCCAACTCCGCATCACTACACTCTAGACACTGCGTTTTCATAATTCATGTATGTGAAATATTTTTATGTAATGAAATTGGTCGTTTACACAGGTATGCCTTCTAAAAAGGGTTTCCAGCCGTGATGCCTTACAGTTTATACGGTAAATTCAAATAAAATGTAAAATATTCGTATTTGAAAAGATTCGATCCCTCACGACCAACATACCAGCATCCATCTTCGCGCATACGCATTTCGTCTTGCTCGAATATTCTTTTTGAGCATGTTGCCATTGGTAGTATGGATCATAAAAAGCAATGAAAACCGATACAACAGCACAATGCCAGGTTGTATTGATGGGTGGATGAGCGTTGGGCTAAGGCTGCCCTCCGTTTCTAGTTCGAGACGGCGCTCGTTGCTCTAAAAAGCCAGAGTTTCTAGAAAAAGTTAAAGCCAACTCATATGTTTGTTTTTTGAATTCGTCGATGCTCGAGCTAGGACCATGCCTTGTGCAGCCCTAGGAAGCAGATGGTGCAGCACTGAAATGAGAATTGCCCTTGGAAGTGAATGACGTCGGAGCACTCACTCGTAAAACGTATTTCGCGCGTTCCCACAATAATGGTTGGTGGTACTTGAAGAAAACACCAAGCGTGAGTAGAGTGACTACTTCGGACAGGTCACTGAATCATGGGAGGGTAGCGCGCCATTGCCTTCCCTGCCTACTAGCCGGACACAAACTGATACGAACATACAGACGACCAAACCTCGGAAGGTGATCGGATCTCTCACAATGGCAATCGCCATCTCGGTTCATTCGAGTCTTCGAAGCTTCAAAAGTGTCATTTTGAACCAGTCGCGCCAAGATATGGAGCATCATGTCGCACTGAAAGCGCTCCTCACTAATATAAGCGTCTTTGGCACTGTGCAAGAAACGCATTTATCAATCATGCTTATCTCCACAGATCTCTTACAATGGTATTGTTGTTCTTGCATATTTAAAGAAGATATTTATTTTTCAACTCCGCCAAGCACCAACGCTGCATGTGGCGGCGATGCGAAGATGTGTGCTTGTTTCGTCGGTGCGTGGATAAAATCTCGGTATTCAAGAAATGTATGCAGAGAGTTTTAGTAGATGGTCCTATGACTCCGATAACGCTACCCGATACTCCGCCGCCGCCTTTGCGCGTGCATCATATCGTTATTGCGTACCGTTATCGGGGCTATCGGAGGCATCCAAACGATTACTAAAACAATTTGGATCGGCTCACCAAGAATGGATAGGTCAAGGAGAAACTGCTCATTCCATGAACCAAAATGGGGACTATACAGAGAGCTTGGCATTACTTTCCCAGGATCCAGTGACATTACTTCGGACTTTTTCAAAAACCCTACACGCATCACCGCGGGCGATGAGACCTTTCGGTGGCGCCACCTGGCGGGCGCACTCTCTGACGTAGCGCATATGATTCTAACAGATGACGCGCCAGGTAGTAGCACGGAGTGGTTATGTCCGCTCACTTCTATGCCGATTGATAACGGTTTATTCAGGTTTGTAAAGATGCATGAGGTTTTCGTAAATTCTTATTCCAATACAGCCGAGTCACTTTGTTTAATACAACCTTCAAAAAAAAAAAAAAAACGAGTTTGACATGACAGTTTGAGTTGCGTGCGTCACGTCTGTTCCCGGCGTGTCCGATTCTTGTTTTATTAGATCTCTGGATGATCCTGTAGAAAATTTAGTTTTGCCATCACCAAAGTGTAGGACGGCATATTAACATGTGCACGCGCGCACTGTTCTGTTGCGTGACGCCGCACACTTGTTTTGGCTAATAAAAGCATTGCCGATACCGACGCTTCCATACAAGTGAAATGCGAGTTGCTGGCTAGCACTTGTACGTTAGCCCGAGGACCAAGTAAGTTTTTGTTGTTCTTTTGAGGTGACGTTTCCCCACCTTTCACATTGAATCTGTTGCAAGGCAATTCGCCTGATCGCGACTTTCTCTCGAAAAATAAGACTGAAATCCCCCCAACCAATTCTCGCTAAATATTGAATACAAATTTAAATGCTCTCTACGAGGAGTGCACCATAAGCTTTGGCGGAATTATTTGGGTCCGCAAAAATACACAAACGTTCGTAGTCCACTCATTATTGGGGCACTGAGGTGTAACCGTCTTATCAGGTATTGCGGTCTCGATCGCGGAGGTGGTTCCGACGTTTCTCGTCGACCGGTCGACCGGGCGATTAAACAGGTGTTTTGCTGAAGCAACTCTTGAGCCAGTCACCGCATCTTTTCACTTAGTTGTTTTAAGGAAACGTTTGTTTACTGGTTAACAAATGCAAAAAGAAATGAACTTGGAACTAATATGAGACCAGCACTACAGAAAGCAGTAGAACCAACATAGCACACGCTTCCATGGTTTGCCGAAATGGTCGGAGCTGAGCTGCTATAGACCTTTTTTGTGTACTCTTGTCAGCACCCAGGATCCGGTATGGGCGACAATAACTCAACGTTTCGCCAAATAGTAAAAAAAAGGGGGAAAAGAAAGTTGACGTTATCTATATGGCGGGCGCTGCAAACATGTTTTCGCCCGTACCAAGTGACGTCAATTCAAGATGGCGGCGCACTTGCAGAAAAGGTGTATAGACCGTTCCATTAGGTCATAACAGAGAGGGTAATAGAGAAAAAATGCCCTCCTCTCACCCTGCATGTCGCCTGGCTCCGCCGAGTGGGCTGTACAGCAGCTGTATCTGGCTGGCGGGCTGAGACTCTGCTTAACATCGCGTCATTTTGGAAATTTCAAGCGCACATGCCAGATTTTGGTATGCCAAGATATGTGTACTACTACGCTAGATAAAAAGACTAACAGAATCCAACTGCGCTGTTACCTGCGTGCCAAATAAAAAGAAAATAGGGAAAACTGCTGTCCAGATTGGGTCGGTCTCTCCGGCGAAAAGTAAATCCGGTTGCTGTACGCTTTTTTACTATACAAAGCCTCGTACTGGCGTAGGCCTTGAAGCGAACCATGAGTGGAAGTCTGAAATAATAAATAAAAACGTGCTCTCCTGCCGGAATACACCCAGTAGCTGAGGTAGTACTGCCGGCTGTCTCAACTGCTATTTAAGTAACGGACAAAAGATATGATAGTTCGTCGTTTGGCGAAATAGGAACAACAAGGGAGACTATAGGCATGATTTTGGGGTAGCCATAACTATTTTTGAGAACACGAACCACTTCACAACGGCAGCCACCAGCGAAAGTTTGATGTTCCGTACAGCCCGCCGGTACAGCCCAAGAAGGAGAATGCAACCTCCCGGTTTGTCGTCTGCTAGCGGAGTCGGGCGCGTGCCCTCTCGTTTTCCCTCGCCGAACCCGCTGAGTTTCCCGGATGTGTGGAGAGGTGTTGCGCTGTCGAACAAAATGGTGCCGCCCAGAGAGCGGCACCATTTTGTCAAGTCAAGAAGGTAGGAAGAGCTCCTCCCACAAGCGTGATGCGCCCGTTTCAAATCCCTCCGCAATCGAAAGAGTGTTCACTGGAAAACGCTCCTTGTTCCGCTTCAATGGATAGATAATGGCCACAGAGTGGTGCCAACTTGTCTCGATCCCACTTTTTAAGAAAGCGACCTGTATTCATCGGAGGCGGAACCGAGCCCCTGAAAGCAGCCTTTGTATCCATTGAGGGTGAACTAATCCCCGAAAGTCGTATTTGTTTTCATCGGAAGGGGATCTAAACCTCCCTCTCGTGTCTTCACAATGCTAAGTCAAAGTCGAAAGATAAAGCAAATATGTACAGAAAGGCTAGACCCTCCTCGCGCGGCCGTGGCGTCACGGAAACGATGGGACACTATTGGATGCGGAGGTGGCGGAGGGATCTATGATTCCCTTTGAGGGCATTGCCGCTACCTTCTTGACCTGTAACCGACTATCAAGCACGTTGAACATGTCGAAACAACCGTGGGAACGGGCATTATTGTCGACTGAACGAGTGGTGTTCAGTATTCGTGACTTAGGCAGCTCTCCCTTTGACGAATCATCCCCAGATATAAGCGACATCGAGGAGCTTGTTTAAAAATATTTGCCGTGAGGGCGACAGTATTGTACAGGCAGGAAGGTTCTTATTGTGATCTCTGCGAAATTTTCAGGTATCACCACTTTATGGTGTAGGGCTCGGAAGACTATCAACTTCTCCGAAAGCTCGCGCTGCAGAACCCAGGGATCCTGGGCTCAATCCCCACCCCTGCCCGTTTCGATCTGGATGAGCATCGTACCGGCGTGCAGTCGTGTATCACTACTGCGTGGTGCGCGTTAAGACCCCAGGCTAGCGGTTGTACTGCACTGGCTAAATTGCTCATCTACAGCGAGTGACTCGTCGCAACTTTAAAATGGCTGACCAACGACTCGCTGTATAAATATCCACACAACCCCCAATTATTAACTTCTTTCCATCGGTTTTGCAAGACCTCGTCTACTAGTGTGTATTAATCGAATTCACTGTATACTGTAAGCTGTTCTTGAGAAAATTCCTGTCTGGCATCAAA
>JAZHYW010060372.1:0-22592 GCA_037355805.1 Ixodes ricinus | reverse complement strand
CTATTGTACTTCCCGTTCGGATTTACGTATTGCTACAATTTTTATCTTGACAAATTTAACAGAAGTCGAATTTTCGAACTTCTTAAACTAAGAAGTTCGACGATTTTCGGAATTTCGAACTTCGCACGTTCTGAAATGCAATGTTTTTCGAACCTTCGAATCTTATTATGCTAGAAAGTTCGATCCTTTTCGAACTTTCGAATTTATAATGCACTGCAAAATTCGATGCTTGTCGAACGTTTGAAGTGGATAGACAAAAAAATTCGATGGTTTTCAAACTTTCGAACTTCTTGCGCAAAAAAGGTCCGAAGCTTTTCGAACTTTCGAACTTCCTACGCCAAGGATATCGATAATTTTCAAACTTTCGAACCTGGTTATTTAGAGAATTCGGAAAGTGTCGAACTTTCGAATCCTGAAATGATCGAAGGTTCGACGAGCTTCGAAAGACCCGGCGAACAGTTTCATTTGAATTCAAGCAGTAAGGTACATTTCATAAGTTTTTTTCAAAATTTTACATATGGTGTTGCGTTCCTTACTAAAGACAATGCCGTTTAGTTCAATGTCCTGGCATGCTTAGTTTTAAAGAAATAAATTCCCAAATAAGCGAAGGACGGACGGGCTTTTCAACGATTGTCGTTTGTGCCATATTTGAAGCGCGCTATAGCCGAAGCTATTTATGGTAGAGATGTTAAACATTTTAAGAATGAGCTATGTATAGCCTAGGGTAAGTGTCGTCTTAAGATATGATTATTGTTATTCAAACTCAGTTTCTAAAGAAATGTCCAAACATGTATCTACGCGCATTTATGCCCTGAAACTAGGTAATTTTTTCGTCTAAACTGTTTTAGGTCATCGCATTTCAAGTTTACACCACAGACAGTACATATCATTGCCATCTGCAGAATACAAAATAATGTTTTTTTTTTGGACAGTTGAGGAATAAATTAGCTCATGGGGAAAAGTTCTAATATTGTTCAAGTTCAACACGTCAATAAAAAAAAGCATTTTTTTTTTTGCTTTTACGTTTTTGGGACGTGTTTTCTTTTAGCCTGTACACATTTTGGTAGGAGAAACTTGTTTCAAAGTTCTGAGCCTCTGAACATGCAAGAATACACCACTTCCGCCGAGTTCTTCATAGTTTTTGTCTCCAGCTTTTCATTCCCGCATTTATTGTTATGTTTAATTTTTTTTATTATTGGCACAGTTATTCAGGTTGAAAAGACGCAGCTTTGAACTTCCGAACCACTAAGCATATGACAAGTTGTGCCTTCTTGCAACGAGTTTCCGGACAACGACCATCAACGCGATCTTTTATGCAGTGAAGAGCGACAGTAGCTATATATATGCATAAAAATGTCAGATTAAAATACGCTCGACCGCGCCCTCTTTCCCCGTATTGTCTTTTTTTGACAGTCCGCAATATCTGGGGGGGGGGGGGAGGGAGGGAGAAATGTCTGGAGGCCCACCCCCTTCCCCCTTCCTCCTTTTTTCCTCATCCGACGCCACTGGTATAGCAGAACGTCTCCTCGAACTCGAGTTGTGTCGGCTTCTGTGCTTCTTGCTCGTCGTTTCCGTCACTCCCGGAAAATAAACGTCAGAACAATTACAAACTAAACTTACTACTATGCCAGGGTCACTAGGGCGGCGTTCGATCGGATTACTACAGCGTACAAGCGTGCAAGTTCGAAACCGAGCCTGGCCGTTTCGAACTGGATGAATGCTTGCTAAAACGAATGTGTTCGTGTGATCACTACTGCGTGATGCACGTTAAAGAACCCCAGAACTCCCCCCCCCCGGGCTGGCGGTCATAATTAGTGATCTATGGTCCACGTCACTCTACACTGGCAAATATTCCAGCACATCCGGGACACTCATCGTTTCATTTAATTGCCTGGCATCCTTCGCGCAGTGTAAATTTCACATCCGAATTTTCTAAACCTGATTTTGTAAACACCAGTGAGACGTGATTTTTTTTAACCTGAGCTGGAGGACAGCGCAAGAGAACCGGACTTCCGAACTTTGAAAACTTGAACTTGAAAGAAATTTCGAAAATCTTCAAAGTTTTTTTTTTTTGAATTTAGCCTTAAAGAGAATTGAAACCTTCGAACTTTTAGACTTTATTAAAAATAAATTTTAAATTTTCAAATTTTTTAACTTTATGTTTATCAAAATTCGAAATCTCTGAATTTCTAGAACTTCAGATTCAAAGAAATCGAAATCTTCGATTTTTCGAACTTCAAATCTCCGTAATTTCAAAAATATTAGAATCTCTCGAATTTCAAGTTAGGAAAGTTCAAGATCTTCAAATTTCTCGAACCTCAATTTAAAAAAAAATATTCGAAATATTCAAACCCGAGACTTTTTTAAACAGTAAAGCTTCGAACTTTTCGAATTCGAAGCTCCACGGTGTTAGGAAGTTGCGAATTTTCGAATTCGAACCTCGGTTGGTACCAAAATATCGAAATCTTTCGAATTCAGAACCTCGAGTTTGGTTCGAAAATATCAAAACTCGATTTCGAACCTAGAGTGGTTCGCGACATCCTTGGTGGGCTCCTCCTTGAAGGCGGCAGCCAGCGTACGTTCATCTAACGTGGCGGCATCTCAAAGGGAGTTGAAGGTGCCTCGAGAGGAGGAACTCCAGGATCTTCACCGTTCGGTGACCAGGCAGCAGCAAGCGCACACGAGGTTGACGGGTGGAGCTCTGGCTGAAAGGACAGTCAGCAGGAGAGTCCGTGTGGAGGCTCTTGAAGTTCCCTGGATCTGCGCGGATGTCAGGACAGCTCCATCGGAATCCGCAGTGGCCCACATGATAAAGAGAGGGAATGAGCATCGCCGATGCCTCTCAGGTGCCCAAACTGAGAATGCTATTGGCCTTGTAATTGAAGTTGACTGCTACTGGACAATAGTCACTGGATCCATCAGGCGTCTGAGCCCTAAACTGATTGCAGCGGACACGGCATTCGGATGGACCCTACAAGGCCAAACGGAAACAACCAGATTGACGGCGATATGTTTCTCAGCTACAAACGTAACGAGGCTGATCGTGACAGAGGAAACAAACAAAGAAATATCCGCACAACTCCGGTCGTTCTGGGAACTCGAGCACCTCGGCGTAGTTATGTATCTTTTCAATTGTTGCTTTTTGTGTTGTATTTTATTTTTATTTCACGTTCTGTTGCTGCTGATCGTTGTAGGGGCCCAAGGACCAGTCAAGCTGCATTTTGCAGCTTTTTTCGACAGGTCCCACTATCACAATCGCTGGAAATAAAAAGATATATTCATTTATTATATTTAGGTCGCACTACATGCCTCAGAAGAACGCCGTACTTCAGCGCACAACAAAGAAACCACCAAGTCCGAAAACGGTCGCTACTAGTGGCGCTTCCGTGGAAGCCAACGACCGAGAAGCTAACAGACAACTTGGAAGTGGCGACGAGGCGTACTCCAGATCGCCGACTCAACCGTCTCCAAAAGGAACGAGCGGTTTATTAAAGAATACGATGCCTGCATCGAGGACTGCGCAGCAAAGGGCTACGCCGAACCAGGTCGAGAGAAAGCACCCCGCCAAGAGGGCCCGGTTGACTACATGCCATTGATGGCATTGTAGTCAACCAGGAAATCAATGATGCCGATTGATGAGCTGGATGAGTGAAACTGTCAGTGGCTATAATTTTTTTTGAATCCTACGATGGTGGAACCATCGTGAGATCTAATATCCTACGATTGTTCCACGGGGAACCATCGTAGGATATTAGATGAGGCACTTATCGTGGGAACGTCATTTGCAGAATGCGGGCCCTGCGGGTGCGAGCTCCATCCTCTCTCAGGCTGCGTTCACACTGACGTTCCAATCGTTCCTAACAACTGTGCGAAATTCGCACTTCATCTTTAAGGAACCGCGTTGGTAACCGCTTTGCGGCTGCGGTTCCGGTCATTAGAAGAGCTTGAAAGAGTGCGTCAAAGCCCTGCGTAGTGTCTACCCCTGCGCACAGTTTAGTTCGGAGAACGTCTGAGTGCTTTTGACTACGTTTCGATGCAGATACCAAAACGAGTCACTGGCGCATCTGTCAGTCTCATATGAAGCTTGGAATCAATTCGAGGAATGGCTTTGCACGCGACATACGAAACAGAGATGTCTAGTTTCTCACAGGCCCAACGATGCAAGCGCACTCAAAAGCTCTTAAACGCAACTGTGCGTAAAAGCCCCTAAGGTGACGCCTTTGAGCTCCTCTGGGAAACGCAAAACAATGTATGTTCTTGCGTGCGATCTACAAAATGTCTCTATTAATGTGACAAGTAAGCCTAGTTACTACTGGATCATGCGGCAAGATAACACAACTGTAATAAACTCTGTCCTTCGCACAGCTGACAATTCATGCTTCTGGCGGTCTTTCTTGAATTACCTCCATGAAACGAATGGAACGTTTGGGGAGACATATCTTACCTTTCAGTTTAAGTCGATGCTGTGCGAGATCGAGACTACACAAAACACCTGACTTCAAGGCCTTTTCCCTTCGGTACATCACTTAAGAAACGCGAAGCCAGCACGACCAGCGCACCAGCCTCCCGCGTCGTCTCCTCCTCGTACTGCTTACAAGTATGGGCGCGCCCCGTCAGGGGGAGGAGTGACGATGCTTATGCGCGGCGAAACATAAGCCGAAGAGCCCCATTGATTGCATCCCTCGCGTCACAAATAAGGTTCTAATTAAAACGTGGCCATCACGTTTTTTTACTCCCAATAATCTTGCGAACTAAAATTACGATCAGAGTTTAAAATCGCTCTATGACAAAAATGTTATGTATTGTAACGCAGTTTCCTATTTAATTTTATTTTTAGCACAGCGTTCCAGTTTGTGATAAAATATTACCTTTTAATATATAAGTGTGCTGTATTTTTGATGACTCATACGAAACTGACTCGTCCCTATTCATTCAGCCTTTACAGCAGGCAGAAGATTCGAACAAAAATTTTAGTTTGCTTTCGTTGCATTTTTATTTAAGTAATCACAAACAAATCTATTGCAAAACGAAAAATAAAAGCTTATAGTGAATGTTTACGAGATCTCTACTGTTGGGACACATAAAGTACACTGGAACTATTTCTCCAAAACATAGCAATATAATTTGAGTAGGTTATATGCATCTTAAATTTAAATCTATCGTTTTTTTGTAATGGAGTTGCGCAGAGGTTGTATACATCTTTTGCATTTGCAACCGACAAAGTGAAACAAGTATAATGCATACATGTTTACAGATTGAGTTCTATATTTAGGGGTTACTTGCCAAACCCACGAAACGTGTGTGGCGCTCCTACAAATTACTGATTATTAATTTTGACTACAAAAGTAATATTTAGCCTGTCCTTTACATACTTGATATTTAGGTACCTTTACATCTAAAACCTAAACCAAGGTTAGACTGCTCCTTCTCCTCCAGGAATTGCGGACGCATCGTCTCTTAGATTCAAATTTGTCGACTGGGTTCCAATAGGCCGACGCTTTGCCTCGGAGATAGTTAGACGGTTGTGTAAAGACTGAAAGTGCATTTTAGTGTTGTTATGATAGACAAAGAAGAGGCCCTGGCTGACTGCGCGCGAGGAACCGGGTTTTCTCGAATAATCTTCTGCTGCACCGACCTGTCGACCTGTATAATCATCATTCTTGCTTCCTTCAAATCGCCCAAATAAACCAACACACCTTCATTTAACTGGGCGGACATGCTACCGCTTCCCCGCCTCCCACACGAGTTTCGTTAGGATATATTTACGCAGATTCACCCCTAAGCTGGTACTGCGGTGGGAAGCTACGTGCAGCTGAAACAATGATGAATCTATCTTTCGTTCCGTGATCACGCTCCCGCCCATATGCAAGTGCTGCGAGCAGAGTCTTTCGATTGAAGGGTGTACTTGATTGGACAGCCGAGCGCGTAACTTCCATTACACTGTCAGCTTAGGGGTAAACGGACCATAGAGCTGCACATGGGAGAACTGCACAAGGCATTGTCACTTAAAATATGCACCCCCCCTGTTCCCAACGTATTTGTGCCAGTGGTTACACATCGCCAACGACACACCACAAGTTGGTTGGTTGGTTGGTTAGTTGGCTGTGTTCGTTTGCCAGACGTGGATTTGCCTCACTCACACCCACAAGTATTCATTGAACCTTTGAGGCTGACACTAGTGATTGAATTTAAAATAGCAATGAGTACACCAGCCAATACAACCATCAAAGCTACACTGGCATGCCTGCAAACATTGCCTTATTTGGATGAGCGCTGCACTAAGGTGCTTCGATAACCACTGGGAGACCATAAACTCTCGGGTCGATTTCGAGGCCACATTCATAGACAAGTTTGGAGATCACAGCAGCAAAAAAAAAAAATAATAATAATGCGAAGTGATATTGCGCCGGTCCCTATCGATCACTTTCAAATACCTCAACCGCAGCCATTGACGACGTCATTCGTTTATGCAGCACAGTTGATGGTGAGGTCTCAGAAGTAGAAAAAAAAATTCGCCCCTTCAGACATGAAAACATATCGCCAGACCTATTCTTTGTTGTGACGCAGAATACTTTCCTGCATTCGAGCACCTGATCACCGCCTCTTGTGAATACGAACATAACAACAGCGCTCAAATATAGAGGAATCTAATGTCACTGACATTGCGAGGTTTCACAAGTGGCGTCCTCAAACATCACTTTCGCTATTCTAGACCATGAAGTTACATGTGGGTGGTGGCTCTATCACAGACCCACATACATTTATTGACGCGCTTCCGGCAACTTACATCGCCATTGACAGCGAAAGATTTATTCAAGCATTCAAAGCAACTACACGTTGCTTTGAATGCTTTCACCTACTAACTGCGCCTTCATATGCGCCAATAGAACACGATTCGACTCTACTTGTGCTTACCTATAGATTCTACTGATTACGCAGCTTCGAGGTTTTAGTATCCAGAAACAACAAAGGGCGAATCACTGGAGAACAGAACATCAACATTGTTTTGTTGTTATTGTCACGCACACGAACCCGGCCTACGCTGCTGTTCCCGACGACTCAACAAGTTATCCCGTCCATTTCACAGCCGCCGTATAAACTACTCATCCGACCTATCGCAGAGCCATGCCATTCCGTCCATAACTTATTTTGTAATACCTACTAACGCACCTTCTGCAATAATTTTACCATTTCGTAGCGTCCACCGCTTTCCCAGCTTCACCAGCTCTGTGGCTTTATTCCATACAAAGCCACGTCTCCTTACGCCCCATGACGCCCTTCACGCAAAACCATTAAACACACCAGCTGCTGAAATACTGTAAACTTTAAAATAAATACGACCGCGTGAATCTAAACTGTAGGTCACGCTGCATATTCATAACTACCCAAACGATCTTCTTATCTATCACTGACGTAAACCGCCATAAGGTAACAACGCGTTAGCAACCTTCGTTGACACTGGAGCCGTCAAAGAGTCGCAAATCTTCAATTGCTGCAACCAGATTTTTGTACACGCAGTGTAGGCTCAGCCATCAGGACGCCTGGTGCCACTGGGGAATGTTGCTTTTGTAGCGTTAGCTACACTGGCCGAGGTTGAGCAGTTTCGCGTGGCTCTCATATTGAGCCATACTCCGTGCTGCGCAAGCGCGAGGAGCAGTGACGTCACAGGGCGCAGAGCTGGCGGGACGGAGCCGCTGACGCCGCGGGCTCCCGCTGCCACCGCGCGCGCCTCGCCAATCAGCGCAAGCGCAGGAGCAGTGACGTCACACGGCGCACAGCTGGCGTGCCGGAGCCGCCGCCGCCGCTGGCTCTACCGCCACCGCGCGCGCATCGCCGGTCTTCGCATTCCAGAGAGTGGCGTCATAGACGCGGCAGACGCACTGGCGCCGCCGCGTGCCCAGCCGTGTGCCTCCGTTGCGCAGTAGCCTAGCCTGACGCTGCACCGGAGCTGCTTGATAGCGCCTCTCATTTTGTGCGCATATAGCTCGCGCTACGTATATCCTGGCCTAGCCGAGTTAAGCCAGCGCAATTTTTGTCCAATCTTTCCAAAGCTCCACGCTTTCGAACCCCATCGCGATCGTCGATAATGTTATACTGCACAGATTTCGTTCATGTCGCTTTACGCATGGAGGACGTGACTTATTTGGTTCTGCGTTTCTTGCTTCACGATTCTTTAGTAGCGTTAGCTACACTGGCGAGTTGAGCAGTTTCGCGTGGCTCTCATAATGAGTCGTACTCCGTTCTGCGCAAGCGCGAGAGTGGTGACGTCACACGGCACACAGCTGGCAGGGCGGAGTCGCCGTCGCCGTGGGCTCCGCTGCCACCGCGCGCGCCTCGCCAATCAGCGCAAGCGCGAGGACAGTGAAGGTCACACGGCGCACAGCTGGCGTGCCAGAGCCGCCGCCGCCGCAGGCTCTACCGCCACCGCGCACGCCTCGCCGGTCTTCGCATTCCAGAGGACTGACGTCATAACCATGGCAGACGCACTGGCACCGCCGCGTGCCCAGCTGTCCGCCTCCCGTTGCGCTGTAGCCAAAGTCTGACGCTGCACCGGAGCCGCTTGATAGCGCCTCTCATTTTGTGCGCATAAGCTCACGCTACGTATATCCTTGCATAGCCGAGCTAAGCCACCGCAACCTTTTTGTTTGACAATCTTATTGACTAAGGTTATTCTACCAATGACTGTAAAGCATGAATTTGTTCCTGGGGCAGCCAAGCCATGTATGCCCAAGCATATCAGAGGTGCTCAAGTATTCTTACCGGTTTGCCTACAATACAAAAAATTAGGAGCGTCTACTTTTCCACAAGGTACTCGTTAGAGGAGATAATGCAATCTAATGACGATACTCAAAACGAAAGTTTAGCCCTAAATCATTTAGTGTACGGTGTCCGTACTGATCGTAAACTTTCACCATGAGTAAGTGCCATAGGCGATGCGACAGATGCCAATATCAAATGCCAATATCGGCGGCAGATGCCAATATGCAAATGCCAGCCTGGCGGATTAGCTCGGGCATATCTGTTGAGGTTTTTAACTCTAAGAACGACAGCTTTAAGGGGTCATGAAAGTGCCGCGATTGCAAAACACAGGGCAGTCAAAAGGGAAACAAAAGAGGAGCATGACGTTGCAGTAATCCTCGCGGGCATAAACGAAAAACTGGCCAGCCTCATGGCACTCAAAGAAACAGCGGAGAACTATCGGAATAACCCAACAGGTGATAGCGGCAAAATATTGAGGATATTTTGAAACAAGTAAACCAACACAACAACGAAATAGCTAGCTGACCTACACAAACGGCTAGAACGTGTGGAACACCTAGAACGCAAACAAGATCTGCAGTCAGCAGTTCAAGACCTCGAATGGTGTAGCAGAAAACTGAACCTTAAGACTCACGGAATCGTTCAAACAGTGAATGAAGATCTGCTCTGCAAACTGAAGGAGCTCACGACCTGGCCAGAGAACCCACCCCTTAATGAAAGCGAAATAATAATTGACACACAGACTCTTCTCAAGAGCAGACAGAGTTCCGGGCATTGTAATTCGCTTCGCCAGACAAAGCACCAGGGAGCTATGGCTTGAAAAGAAAAAAAGCTGAGGTGTGAAACCCAAAGTATACATACAAGAAAACACGACTAAGCGTAACCGGGAGCTGCTATCGGCAGCAAAAGAATGGAGAAAAGACAGCAGATTACAAGTATGTCTGTGCACCAAGAACGGATGCGTACTTGTAAGGAAAACTGATGGCGAACGAGCAGTTGTCATCCGTTGCGAAGATGACCTGATTAAGATTACTTGAGTCCTTTCTTTTTTCTACTTTGTACCTATCTTTTGCGAACTTCATGTCAATAAATGGCTGATCGGTTGTTTTAAGCTCCCCATGATCTAAAATTCCATGTTGACCATGAACGGTCCTTAAAAATATTTACAAGTGCACTTACAATCGGCAAGAAATAAGGCGCCAGATATTGAATTGCTACTCGACTAGTTAGGATTTTGGTTTGACATTGTCATGCTGACTGAGACATTGTATTGGGATAACGATAATGTACTTTGTTTGCCCACCTACAACACCCACTTCCTAAATCGTACTTCTAGGCGTGGTGGGGGGTTGCTTTCATATCTAGGAGAGATATGAATTGCGAATTCGAATCGATTATTGTGCTGTTATTAAGATTACGAGGTATTTTGCGTTGCGCTGTAACCAAAACATATTTGTAGTGTTGTTATCGCCCACCTGAAGGCAATGTTGCGACATTTTTGAATTTCTTGATTGTTTTCTTATGTTTATAAACGACCACAACTACAATGTTATTTGCGGTAGTTGATTTCAATATTGACATGCTCGTAGACACTGTTATGAAAAGAAATGCTCACGATAATTAATTTTAACGGTTGCATTAATGCATTTTCAACACCAACACGAATAACATCTGCTTTCTGAAACAGCCATTGATCTGTTCATAACCAACTGTCATACTTATACGTTTCACAGTGGTGTCATAAGCTATGACCAAAGCGATCATCTTCCAATATTCCGGCGTGTAGAGATGTTTTTCTCGAAAAATACTAAGAAATCTAAACTATATTTTCAAAATATAACGAAAGATAATCTAGACAACTTTCCACAGTATGTAGTGACTGGAATGTTATATTTAGCAAAAAACAGCGCAGATCAGGACTTACGGTGAGTTCATGGCGCTCTTTTGTGCACTATATAATAGTCATTTCCATCAAAACCTTTGAAAGTGCCAAAGGTGCTCGCAAACCGTGGGTATCACCTGAATATTTGTGTAAACTTAAAGAGAAGAATGCAATATATAACCGTTTTTTAAAAGAGAGAGCCAAAGAAGCTTAAGATTTTCAAAAACTATCAGAAATAGCCTAACAAAAGAACTACGAACCGCAAGGGCGCACTATTACTCCGCCCTCTTCCAAGAATCTGAAGAGCGTTCAACGTAATGCTGGAGACCTAAACTTGGTGCTACATCGAAACCGCTCGCAGAACGCTATTGAGAAGCTGATTACAGATGGCGTAACGTTGGCATGGCAGTCCTTTAGCAAACGCGTTTAATGATTTTTTTGTTAACCAAGGCGATATTGCTGTCGGCCGCAATCCATGTATATATACAGGGTGTAATTTTTTAAGCTTAACAAATTTGTTTTACAAAAAGCCGTGAAAGTTACACTTATGCCGCTTCGCGAAGGTGAGTTTATACGGCCAGGGGACATATTATAGGGGGCTAATCATAACGATCAGTCGGATAATTAACTAAGATTCGTTTTATTAACTTTTTAATTAGTGTAAATGAACATATGGTTCCAATTAGAAACTTGTTCAGCGTCATCGAAAATTCCTAAATCAGTCATTTTCAGAAAGACTTTGAGCGCGTGAGAAGCGTAGTAGTGCACTGAATTTACCGCTCGTGGAGCAGGTACAAAGCTAGAGGTTGCGATAAGGCGCCCGCGCGATTTTTCCGTCTGTTGATTGCTGATTAATTAATAATCAGTAATTTGTAGCCTCTGTTGATTGCCAGGTTGTTGTAGTGTAATTTACTCCGATGGCCCACGGCTTTTCGTACATGGCACAGACGAAACAGTGCTTAAATGATAGGCTCCTTTATTACATGAGCAGTATTAAGAACAAGTCTCAGAAATCTGAGATCGCTAAATATGTGCACGAATGCAATAAATGTTTGCCTGATTGAGGGTTGCACTGTTGTGTTATGCTAAGAAAACGACTGCGCAAAAGAGTCGCTAAACTCATGAAACACAAAGTTGGGGCCGAAGTTCGCTGCGCGCTGATTGGAGTCACGCGACAATGGTGTCACGCGGGGCGATATGTCAATCATCCAAACTCTCTCGGTGCTCAAATTCGCGAGCCTGGCAAACGTAACGTTACGCGAGCTTCATCGGAGCGCGCGCAAGCAACACCGCGGGGCCAGCCGATTGAACGGCTGCCCTGATGATGTCATGCGCTCTTATCCCTACATCCCACGCCGCGTATAGTCAATACTGTTTAGATCGTTTCTAAGCCGACTGTGAATACTCTGGATTTTCTCGTCATGAGATCGTTGTTTCTAGAAGTTACTGCTGACGACAAAGTGACGTTTCACAACTTTGTGAAGGAGTAATTTGTGGCCAAAATCTTCGCTTCGGAATCGAGGCGAAGATTAAAGTTGTGATGTCGTGGAGCCGTTCGCGGTATACGCAGCTTTAGAGCTCATCTTCCGCCACTGTTAACAGGGCTACTAGGGTCACCCAGAGGCAGTGTATGTAGTGACGTCAGTAGTGTCGGAGAGATGAGTGAGCAGCGAGGATGGCAAGGTAAGACCAACACAGACACAAAAAATAAGGGTCAGGAAGTACCATAAAAATTGTTTGGAAGAGAGAAAAAGAGAGATGTGGAAGGATGATGGTAGCAAAAAAGCAGAAATTCCCTCTCGCGAATTTCTTATTAAACCTTTCTGAAATGTCTGTGAATTAAATAGAAGTCGATGGTCTCGGTCTGGGGCAATCGCCTCCCCTTTAGCCCCTTACTCCCCTTGCCCTCCCTTTCGACACCACTGGAGGAGGTTATATCGCCAACTTCCCGTCCTCCTATTTCGACGTCCCTGCTTTGACGCGCCCCAGCTGAGCGACGACGAAGAGCAGCACAGCGTGCAATTTTCGAAGTAATGTTTCTACAGGCTCTCGAATTAAGACGGTTCGCGTTCCATAAACTCACGAGCGGCCATGATATACTTTCTACCGAGTGGCTCGTGCCAGAGCTCGTAGTTTGCAGCCGCGTTCAGTGACGTACTTTTATAGTTTATACCTTTACGTCAGAGTCAGGTGTTTCAGTAGTGAACGACACATTCGATGGTGCGTGTTCGGATCGACGGTAACATGTTTGACTGTGAACAAGGGAAGCTTGGAACCATCGCGTTCTTAGAGCATCATCGTCAATATCGACAACCTGACATTACTGCTATTCGTGTAGATCAAAGCAGAATAGATCGTTCCGGAAAATCCCAAGAGACCTTCCAACCAACGGAATTGTGGGGCTGTTCGGATGTACGCTCGTGCCGGCTCGAACACTTCGTATATCCTGGTAGTAGCACGATTCATTCTTTCTTATCTTTAGGAACTCAGAACACACGCCAAAAGTAAGCGAATGGAAAAGGAGGTCATTACATACTTTGTTTTGCTCTCCTTCCGCCTTCTCTGCGTTCTCAAGTAACAAATTATTCATCCAACGTCAATTTTGACTTCGCTTAAATAATTTCGCTTGCCGCACATCACAGCTTCACAATGTGTAAAGCAGACGCTGGGGACACCGCACACTTCCGGAAAGGCTTATTAATCCAAGTTTGGCTAGTTATAAAAAGCCAACCATAAAAAGATTTTATCCCGGCGATGGGGGGACAACTGCCCGAAATGAAATCAGCCCAAAAACGCGCAACGCTGCTCGGCTGGTTCTGAGCTAGCCAAGTCGGGCAAAATTTTGGTAAATTCCAGAGAGATTAAAAGAACGGCAGACACGTTTTCAGTAAATTACGCTTCATCGGCGGAAATAATAACGATACAAGACTGTCAACTTCGACGTTGTTGATTACAGAATGCAATAACTCGCGGCCTCCGCCGTGCTTTTTAAAGACCATCAAAGATGTTGGTCGTAGCTGATAATCTTTATGGTGACGATGAACCACGGTTGTTTCCGCGCGCTCTCTCGTGTTTCTCTTGTTCGGCGACTAGGGAGTGGAAGGCATTTTTCGCCTCTTCAATGAAAAACGTCCCAAAGATAATCTGCAGGTTTGCGAAAAAAATTAATAAATATTTTTTAATAAATTAATACATTTTATAAAATTTATCAACTGGGCGTGTATTTGTCTTAGGAAACACGTTCTTAAAACGGAAAACCCACGTGTGATTATCTCGATTCCATACTGTATCGCAGCGTCGGTCGCCCAACGCCTGTGACATCACCAGAGGAGCACTACGGCCTTGTCTTCTATACAGTGTTGGTCCTATCCATGCCTCCCTTACACTCGCCCCCCCCCTCTTAAACTTGCTTCCTCCACACCTACCTCAATTCGATCATCTTCGATCCCTCTTCTGCTCCCTTTTCCTTGGTCTGTGAAACACGAATCCCGTTTCCCCATTCCTCTCTTCTCCCTTCCTTCTCTCTCCCTGAACTAATCCATCTTCTCACTGTCCTACAGTGCCCCCCCCTCCCAGGTGCCTTCCTGCAACGCATGCTTGATAACAAAGCCGTAGTACCGAATGGGATGGCGTCATTGAAGAAGGCCAACGCTGGACACAGATTGGAAACGTGCGCAGCGTCAGCATTCGCTTTCGAGTCCAGTTTAAGCCGAACGTTGACGGAAGCGTCGTTCACAATCTGTGCCCAGCGTTGGCCTTCTCTGATGACGCCGTCTCATTCAGTAGTAAGGCCCTGTTATGTTTGAGTTCCTCCTCCCTCCTCCCTCCCTGGTAACGAGTCGCCTCGCTGGTTTCGAGGCGAAGCGCCGCCCTACGAATCCCCAGGTGGTGGGTTCGAATACCCGCCGAGGCGCCATCAATCTGACCGAGGCTTATTGCAGAAAAGGCGCCGTGTATCTTAGATTTCGGTTTCACGTCAAAAGATCTCTTTGTGGTGGAAATCAATCCTCAGTCCTCTCCTGGGGCATGCTAGATGCCCTTCGTTTGTTTGAAGCGTAAAAACTCAAAATTTTACTTTGGCTGTTTTCTGGTCACTTAACACACCACTTTAGCTAAAATTAATAATAAAAATAAGTTATTTACTCCCGGATCCACTGTTAAATAAAATATATAGTAAGCCCAACCTTAAATGTCCCCGATGCATAGTGAAAACTGCTATATTTGCATAGCAACAGCGTAATTCATTTGGACAATATTTATTAATACACTTATCTTTACCCTCAGGACCAGAAAACGCTGCTTAGATAGACCTGCACAAATTAAAACCACTGCTAATCAACAAATAATAACTGAAATAGTAATCTAAAACCGAAACATCCAAATGTACCATACTAAGGATTGGCGTGGTTAACTGGTTCCAGCTCCTGCCATTCTACGTAAGGAAGCACCTCACTCAATATCCAGGATTTTCCGGACTCTTTCTTGCTGGAGTTGTCTCGGCGGCCACAAGGTATTTGAAACATGGCAGCCCTACTCAACCATTGAAATTAAAAAAAAAATTTAAGCATGGTGAGACTAAAATGTTAACTAGAAAACTATAATCATAGCGACTGCAGAAATTTACAATTATAGATGCATTATAAGCTGAAGATGCATTGGGTGCGTTAATTCTGCATTACTCTTCGAGAGTCTCCGACGTAGTGGTGATTTCATCAAAATATTTTTAATAAAATCCTAGATTAATCTGAACAATGCCTGGAAGTACATGTGTCACCTCAAAATTAATCGAGGAATCAAACATCCCCGACCTAATCGTTTGGAAGAGAGATTGACCTACAATGAAAGAAACACACAATAATGAAGTAATACTGTGAAAGCAAAGTACCCCACACTTGCTTCGAATATCCGGAAGGCAGTGATATCATATTGATTTTAAGTAATGCTTTACTCAGTGTTAATTTTTTTCTTTTAAAATATTACAAATTGTATAGTGAATATTTGCGCTCTCGAATAATCCCTATACTTTGCCCATTCAGGAGTTACACGGAACTGCCTAATAATAATAAATATACTGCCTAGCAAGTAGACCAAGCGACGAGAGTAGTGAGTTGCAAGCATATCAATCCCCTTGTTGTTTTCGCACCTCGTGCGCTTGTTAACAGTTCAGAATATTTCAGCCCACGCAGTCCGTTTATCGTGCTGTGGTTGATGGTTCTTACTATTTTGTGTCTCACAATTATTTTTGTATAAAATTTCTTGCGGAAGTCTGTAAAAATAAAACTTGATAATATTTGAATATATCTCACAAAACAAATATGATTTTTTTTGTGTGTGTAATGAACTTATTTTCTTTTTTCTTTACGTGTAACATTTTTTTTCTATTTCTGTCGTAAAAATAAAGGAAGAATTTTATGTTTCACATATTCATTTTAAAACAGCAGTGGAAGCAACACTAATTCCTTTGGTGCAGTTGAGTAATAGGTCGAGGGAGATAAAATATAGAGAGCTAGTCGTCTCACCAAGTAGAATAATATAAGCAGGAATTGTTTATCCACATTTTTGTAGGATTGAAAATAAACCTATGGTTTAGAAACTTGAGGAGTGTTATCGAAAATCACTAAGCCGATAACAATTTGAAGGACTGAGCAAATGGTAACCGGGGTTGATCGCTAAATTCACCACTCGTGCATCAGTCGGTAGGCTGGCGGGGCAAAAACAGGGATGAAAAAAGGTGGGAAAACCGTGCGGGTTGGCTTTCGGGCTCCAGCCTTGCTCTGTTCCACAAGTGGCAACTTCAGCACACCACTTTTTTTTTCCATGCGTTCCAAATGCTTTAAAATATTTATTTATTTAGTTGTTTCAATGACGTTTAACAACTTTTTATTCGAAACAATATGTTTATATTAAATAACTAAATGTTAAGTTAACATATTTAAGGTGTTTATTCGATTAGTGAGATGATTAGAACGGTATACTACCTCCACATGGCCATATAACTCATCTGCACAGACGGCGTTAAAGTAGCTTTCACTGACTTCTGATACAGTCTGTAAAACATAAATAGGGTTCTTCGTTTTCGGGTAAAATCCGGTATTACTCGACTTTTGCACCCCCGAATAGTTTTTCTTAATGAAAATCTGGATAAATTCTATTTCTTCTTGAATACCGGTATTGAAATCAACTTGAAATCAGCGCACACCTTTTCTCATAGGTACTCAAATGAACTCGCCAGTTTATGACTTTCGCAGGTTAATATATGCTTAAAATTTGTTCGTGGCCATGGCACGTAAACTTCCACACCTTGTTTGTCTACTGATTTACGTGTTTTGGGCTATTTTTCTCTGCATCTTTGTCTCGGCGTTTTACGCATGCAGTGCCTAATAAAGTGCTGACAAATGGACCATTTCAATCACAGCACAATATCATCCACCATAAATTCCCATGCTGCTGTGACCTACACCGACGTTGTTTCGCATTATTTCTCGCTGTCCGAACTGCAAGCCACACGAGTCACAAGGGTGCTTGGTATGAAGTTTTGGCTAACATCATTTCATAGAACCCCATTTCTTCTCCTTCTTGATACGTTAAAGTGTACAGTGGTTCTAAGCAGCAGCCAATGTCCCACCCTTATTGTTTGAATAATATGAGGATAAATCTCAAAAGAGTGTTCAATTTGCATTACCTGTAAGAATAATTACTGACTAAACTATAGTTGGCGACAGGTTAAGAACCCAGTAGATGCTGAACCTTCAGCAAGTGCACGCTGCGTTTCTCCGATATTGGTTGCCTCTGTGATGGAATGTTATGAAGCAGGAAGCTCACTTATGAGGCTTAGCATCTACTGAATTACCAACCTGTCATCGACTATTATTAACTTTATGTTCTGATGTTTCTCCTTTAAGTCTTTCTAAAAACTTCTCCAATTATATGGCTTAAAATTCAAAATTTGCATTTTCAAGTGTTTTTGGTACCGTTCAACGCTTCTAAGAAGTGTGTGAAAATATGTTCTTGTTCGTTGTACTTCAATTGAATGTTACGCACTATTGATAGCAGCACGGATAACGCCTCTCCATTCAAAAACCTGGCTAGATGACCCGGTTATTGTGGTGACTATTCTGCACTTTGGCGTTGATGAAAATCGAGCACACGACCATGACGATAATAATCCCTGGAGAAGGGAAACAAAGAGATAAATTAAATACACGAATTCCCTAACGCAGCTAGCAAGATGATTGGTACGCAACGAAAACATCCGTCTGGTCCTGGAATCGAACAAAGGGACCTCTGTTTATGCATTGGAGCGCTCTACCAACTGAGCTAACCTGGAGTTAGACTTCAGTAGAGCCAGCGGGTTTTATCAGCTGCCACTAGTCTTTGTCTTACACCAACAAAAGTGGATGGCCAGCATTGTAAGGTTATAATGATAAATGCAATACAGTTTTGCTCCAAAGCTTTCGTGTCAGAGTATTTTTATAGCGTTTTTATGGCTTGCCAGGGAATTTTCGCGGTGCCACACTTTAGCCAAAATTGCAATGTGTAAACTAAAGAACCAGCAGTGAAATATAAATCTAGAATTTATTTGCAATTCTGATCCAAGTTGCCAAGTGGACACCGAACAATTAGTAGTAAAGCCGAACTCTCGAACTTGTTTGGTTATTTATGCCTAAAGACACCAAGTGAAAGCGAAAGTATCCAGCACAAATGCGTAACTTTGATGAAGTAGGCCCAAGACGACCCAGACTCTAACCAAAGAAGGTGAAAACATTACAAGTTCTGTCTTGGCTCCATTGTGCGTTTTAATGCTATTAAATTCAAAGACCATTCCTATCTTTTTGTCCATAAACCTCTGCTACCTGACTCTTCTCAGTAATCACTGATAACATTATTTCTTTAAGGCAAACCTTGACTAAATGGTATATTCCAGGTCAAAGCTATAAACAAAACGCAATAGCTAACGTCATAACATTAAAGGAAATCGCCGAAAAGACAAGGCACTGTGGTTTTAAGGTTTGCATAACCCACCGATAACGGGGAGACACGTAGTTCTGGTTCCAGCGGCGCAAAATAGTTTTGTAGAAGAGTAGTAGCTGGGCGAGTTGGTAAACGTTGAACATGGTGAAAAATCGCGCACAAAGAAACGAGAACAAACGAGAAGTGAACACAGAACACAGACAGGCGCGCACTCACAACTCTGGTATATTAAGTGAAGAAAAGCAAATATGAAGCACAATTGTTTTGGAGGGGACAACGGCACCAGGGGTAAACAGTTCAGTCGCAGTCAAATGTTCGCAAGAAGGCAACTTCTTTTTCGCTTCAAAGTACCGACGGCTGACTAACGCAGCGATCGGTCAGGCTTGAGATGGTGAACGCCTTGAGCACCTCGCGCGTTTGTTTTTCTTTAAAGCGGCTAATGATTGATGTTTTTTTCTAAAGATGGTGTGCACGTACAGGTCTTACAGTGCACCGAGAGGTGACCTTCTACAGTGGATGTTAGAGAACCTTTGTGCTCTCATAGCCGGTCATTCATACACCGTCCCGTCTGTCCAACATAGCATCTTCTACATGAAAGAGGAATGCTATATACAACGCCCGATGAACAGGGAACAAAAGGCAGGGCATGTTTTTTTTAGCACGTGTTTTTGATAATTTTTTCCGCTTTTTCACGAACCTTAGAAACAAATTTGTCGCATTTTTGTAGGGTCTGATAGTACTACAGGCACACCATATCTACTTGTCACTTCTTTAAGATTAGGTGATATTTTGTGTAGTTATGGTGAAACCACCAGCCGCTTTTTGTCAACGGGGCGCCTAGTTTTTTCACCCCCTTTACATTCTTTACCAGCGTTCCTATCACTTCAATTAGGACCTGATTCGGGAACCCCGAAGATTTTAGTCTATCGATTTGGCCCAAGAAACTTCGATGATCGGCAGGAAAACATGACTATTTTAGGGCTGAAGGGAGGCAAAAGATAGCACCGCCTCTCTTCACTATTTTGGAGTGCGAGGATGTGTAGTGAAGAATACCTTTTTTGGAACGTGGTGAGAATGACCAGCACAAGTGATCGGCGTGCAATGAGAGGAAAAGGTCTAAGAATTGCAACGCCCCTTCCTTAGGCTTTTTAAAAGTAAAAGTGAGCCCAAAACCGCACGTATGAAAAATGTCCATAATCGTAGTAACTCAATCTTGATTTGCAGTCTTTTTGTACAGTAAAAGAAAATCATCTACTAATCTGAACACGTTGGTAACAGGCGTGGACTTAATAGCTAAAGCAATAGCACGATCGATTCTCGCAGTCAGCCGTCGGTACCTTTAAGCGAAAAAAAGTTGCCTTCTTGCGAACATTTGACTGCGACTGAACTGTTTACCCCCTGGTGCCATTGTCCCCTGCAAAAAAATTGTGCTTCATCTTTCTTTTCTTCCTTTAATATACGAGAGTTGTGAGTGCGCGCCTGTCTGTGTTCTGTGTTCCTTTCTCGTTTGTGCTCGTCTCTTAGTGCGCGATTTTTCACCATGTTCAGCTAATTATTTTGTTTTTTGGACGGCTGTGTAACACTTATTTTTGTCCACCAGCAGGTTTCCGTCATTTTCATAATTTCCATTATTTATTTTTCTGGATAAATGGCGATCGAATAGGAATGGGCAGCTTGTTTCTCTGTAAATATTTGGAAATATCAAATACCGAAGTACTCAAGAAGGCTTTCGAATCTACACACTCGTTAGGCCATCTTCATATCTGCCGTGCTGTAACTTTGACTGAATTGCAGAGGAATGATGGAGGAAATATGATTGTAGTCACCAACAGAAAAGAAAGATAATGTCTCAAAAGCACAGCTGTGTACGGAGATTTGTGTTTGTCCTTTGTCCGCATTGTTTCCTGCTCCAGGGGTTATTATCTTCATTTTCGTCCAGCTCGCTTGTACCCGTGTATTAATTGCATTTATCAACACAGCCATTTTAGTTATTATCTGATTTTCTTCCCGTCGGAATTTTTGTACAATGTACAGTGGTACTTTCTTCAATATAAAGTTGCTTATGCGTTATAATCTTGTCGTAAACAGCATTTTCGACGGGAAGCGTTATGACGATCTATAGCACCGCTATTCCTTACCTGGGTTCCGTGACCAGAGTAAGTACCACCTCTACTGAAACCATCCTCAGCTCATTTTTCGAACACTGTAGAACAGATAAATGCAGAGAACCACTAAATTCGTAATAATCGTTCAATCATAAACCTACTAATACGGCAGGCTACTACCAGCGTTGAATGTGTCCCAATTGCAACGTGTAATTTTGCAAACATTACAAAAAGCTGGTTTATTGTTAAATGTATTTATTATCTTCCGAAATGAATTCGCGGGATATCAGTAATTGAAAAAAAGAGCCACTACTATACGGCATCTTCTTGAAATAAGAGCAGATCGAATGCTGAAGCTAGGACGCGATTCAAACTTTGTCAATCGGTTACGTATTTGCGCCTTTTAAAGCTGAGTGTCACTCTGTAATGAGTAAGCAGTATTCAGATCAGCAGCTATAATTTTTTATTGCACGTTTTATGATCAGTCCTAGGTAGAACGCAAAAAACAATGCCTAACTTGTCACAAGCTTAGCAATCCTAGAGATATAGCTTGAGCCTAACACAGTTTTGCTTCGAGGCGTTAGTTAACGTCGCATTATTTTGTTTTTAGCGGTTCTATGGCTCGCCGGAGAATTATCAAGGTGCCGCACTTGAGCCAAAGAAGTGTGCCAAGGATCCTTGAGCCAAAGATGTGTGGGTGCTGTCAAACATATATCTGGATATTTTTTCGACAATTAGGATCAAAGTTGCCACGTGGACACCGAGCAATTAGAAGTGAAGCCTAACTCTAGCACTTGCCTGGCGATGTGTGCCTAAAGATGTTACGTGGCAGCGAAGGTACCAACAGCGCGAAGGCTAACTTTTGGGAATTAGGCACAAGATACCTAAACTCTAACCAAAGAAGATCAATACTTTATAGAGCCTACTTTTGCTTGATTGGGCCTTTTTAAGTATTAAATTCCAAGACAAATACCAATTCTTTTACCGCAAATTTCTGCTACTTGGATCTTTACAATAATCAATGATAACATTATTTTGAAGGCAAACGTTATCTAGATGGTATATTCTACATCAAAGCCATAAAAACCTTGAACACATTTAATAATATTAAATCACTGAAAAGACAAGACGCTGTTGCGATAAAGTAAGCATACCCAACCGGTAACTGGGAGGCGCTGAGTTCGAATTCCTGCGCCACCAAATGTTTTGTTATTCGGAAGCCGTGCAACGACTTTTTTTATGAGTACGATTCAGACATTTGTGTAGTTTTAATTATTTAACTTGCAGGATGATAGGCGATCCAAGAGGAAAGGGCAGCTTGCTTGTCTGTAAATATTTGTAAATATCAAGCCTATTATACAGTTAACAACTTTCTCTTGCAATTTTGAAGAAAGGATGTGTGACAGCGCATCGTTTCATTATTATTGGAAGGTGCATGAGCGCACGCGTTTTCTTACTGTGAACGAAGAAGGCATTCGAAGCTATGCGCTCGTTTCGCCCTCATCATATCTTCCGTTCTGTAACCTTGACTGAATTGCAGAGAAGAGTTCTCACTTGGATTAGCAAACTGTAGTTCCACGCAAATCATCTACAGAATTTCGCGTTATGATTTTGAGCGGAGTCTTGTTGGTGTTAGCAAAATCAGTCTATGAATACGGCCGTGAATTTAAAATCGCTTCACACGCTTCATGTCTCAAACACATATTGCATGTCTTGTCAGATGCTCATGAATTTGAACAGTGCTCCAACAGGGCCTTTCGTTGGTATGTTTCTTATGGCCCTAACCTTTCCGTGCGTCGAATAGTAAGGTGAGTTATAATTACTTATCAAATTCGCTTGTTTTGAGTGAAATTAGTCGAGTGGAATTACTCAAT
>JAZHYW010060370.1:0-16062 GCA_037355805.1 Ixodes ricinus | reverse complement strand
ATGAAATCTTTAGATAATAATAATAATAATAATAATAATAATAATAATAATAATAATAATAATAATAATAATAATAATAATAATCTTTATTTGGACTCCTTGAGTCTCAGGTGGAGGGGCAAAAGGTAAACAGATTTACCTGACGAGGCCCCACCACCCTACACATTGCTCAGCAAAGAATCAAAAGAGAACAGAAATAAACACAAATAAAACGACAATAAATCTTATCAAACAATTTGTCACTGCACGAAGTAGGCACGAAACAATCTTCTACAAAATAATGAAATATTTAACCACACAACGAGCAAAATACGACTTGGCACGAGATACGAGCTTTTAAGCGAATTAACACGAATAACGGTGGTCAGAACTGATTATACACTATTCAACCCAATGCATATGCATAACAAAACGCTATTGCCTATTGTAAAATATAACGTTTCAGGTTACTCTTGAAGGCAATAAGGGAAGTAGCATTCCTCATTAATTCAAAAACACTTGGATGATCGTTCAAAAGCTGTGGTATTTTATACGCTAGAGCTTGGGAGCCATAATTTGTCCGTATTTTGGGCTTTGTATATATTTCATTTCTTAGATTATATTGTGTAGTTTTAGGGTGGTAGATCTCACAAAATTCATTTTGGTCACTGCTGTACTCGCGGTATATTATCATTGCTAGTTTTAAAATAAAGAGCTGATGGATACTTAAAATTCGATATTTTAGGAAATATGGGGCAGAATGATCGGTATAGTGGAGGTTTTCGATGCAACGAACAGCTTTTTTTTGAAGGCCGAACAGTCTATCTAGATTTGTTTTCGTGGTGGTTCCCCAAACTAGTAAGCAATAATGTAAATGAGATTGCACAAGACTGTAGTAGAGTTGGCACTTAAGCCAACAGGGAAGGAGATGTTTAAGTTTAAACAAGATTCCAATAGATCTGGATATACTAGAGCGAATATGATTGATGTGGTCTGTCCAGCTTAAGGTTTCTTCGAACCAGACACCTAAAAATTTTAGGGAGGACACTCTTTCCAATTCTGAGTTTCTAAATTGTACTGAGAAGCTACTACAGATTTGCTTATGCAAAGGCTTGAAAATAACATATTTTGTTTTGTTAATATTTAATTCTATTTGACTAGACTCTAGCCAGAGCGCAAGTTCCCGTAACCAAATGTTTATTAAACCTTCTATTACACTAAGATCCTTATCAGTAAAAAACACGTTAGTGTCGTCTGCATAAAGTATAATATCTGGAGTTCGCGGAATGTTTACTATGTCATTTATGTACAACAGAAAAAGTAATGGTCCCAGAATTGACCCCTGAGGCACACCATAATTTATTTTCATTAGTTGCGATTCATACTCATTGATTTTTACATATTGCGATCGTCCAGATAAATAGCTATGAATTAAGTTCCAAGTTGTGCCCCTTATACCATAGTGCGTCAACTTTTTTAGAAGAATGTCATGTTTAATCGAATCGAATGCCTTGCGAAAATCCAGAAAAATTCCTACTGTATATAATTGATTTTCAAAACTATTAATTAGCTTATCTTTGATATATAGCAAGGCTTTTTCCGTGGATTTGTTTTTCTGGAAGCCATACTGTTGCCTAACAATTATGTCATTTTTTTCAAGGAAACTAGAAAGCCTAACATTGATTACCTGCTCTAGAATTTTTGAAAATAAAGGTAGCACAGAAATTGGCCTATAGTTATTTATATTGTTGCGTGGACCACCTTTATGTATAACACAAACTCTCGCAAGTTTCATTTTTTCCGGAAATATACCAGTCAATAACGACGTGTTACAGATATGTTCTAAAGGGGAGCTTATAAAGTGCGTGACTGCTTTAATCGGTGCCGCTTTTATATCATCTGATCCGGCCGCTGTGTTATTACTTAAATTCTGGAGGAGCCTCGTTATCTCTGCCTCCGTCACAGGGCAGAGGAAAATTGAATTTGCAGTTGCAGCTGGCGACATATAAGGCTCGAAGCTGCTACTTGATGCAGATGTAGTGGGGCAGGCGCCGCAACTTAAGAAGTGAGCGTTAAACTTGTTAGCAAGGAAGGAATTTGAATACGAGATACCATCAATCACCAGTTCATTTGGAAGTAAATTATGGGGCTGGGAGGTAAGACTTCTCACAGTGTTCCATACTTTTTTAGGATCATTATAAACGGACGCGAATTTATCACCGTAATACTGCTTACGTGCTTTCTTAATGTCTGCGTTTAACTTATTCCTTATTTTTTTATATTCGCGTAACACCGACTCATCTCTTGTTTTGATAAAAGTATCATAGAGTTTATCTCGCCGTTTTATTCTTCTATAGATATCATGAGTGATCCATGGTTTTCTTATTTTCTTGTGTTTTTTAAGATTTCGCAAGGGAAACGCTTCGTCATAGCATTCTTTAATCCTAGTTATGAAAATGTCGTAGCATATACTTGGATTGCTTTCACTGTATAAGTCATCCCAATTAATGTTTGATACAAGGTTATAGAACTTAGCTATATTGGCATAATTGATACTTCTACAAGTTATGACAGCTACGGAGTGCTTTGTGTCTATTCGTTTTCGTTGAGAAGGAAGAATGCAAAATATAGGTAAGTGATCACTGACTGGACAGGAAAATATTCCAGGAATTGTTTCACTCGGTAGATCACTTGTGATACATAAATCGATTATGGTATGTTCATACTCCCTCGAGGACGTTAAATATTTTCTTGTGCTAATAGAAAGGTAGCATGGGAACACGAGGACAAGCTCCCAACCAACGACGCAGTCATTTTTATTACTTTTTTTTCTCTGCGTATCTTTAATGTATAGTCTCTGGCGCAATGGGAACTATACAGTTTTCAGATATAAATAAAAAAAAGTTTAACATGGTTATTTTCATTGAATGCGTCTAATAGTTTTGGTTCTATTGAAACCAGTGTTGTACGTAGTTGTCCTTAGAATAATCTCACCTGATAGCATTTGTGCTAAAAGCCGCAGTCTAGAAAACCTCCGTGAATTCTTACTGCCAATAGACCTATTGCTATATTACCCAAGCATCAAGGAGAATGCAGGGATTGGTGTTCCACGCGCCGCACGTGCTGGCCTCAGCAGTAGGAAATTTTCTAAAGCAAAAGCCTAAAACAAATTGTATCTTGCACGCGCGTTCGTCAACGCTTTATTTTTTTGTTATTTATTTCGAATCTTTTATACGGGGGAGGCGTGCGCGTGTGGCGCGTGGGACACCAATCCCTGCGTTCTCCTTGATGCTTGGGTAATATAGCAAATGGTCTATTGGCAGTTTATCGCTAAAGAATAAAGAAGACGAGTTTTTTAGGGGGGATATACACTTTTTTAATGTTTACAGAATCACAGTCCCGCGTGCGGTCTTCACAGCTCCCCACGTGCGTGTTCGTCGCTTCGGAAAGCGAGGGAAAGCACGCGCCATACGCACGAACGGTGAAGATGGCACCGGCCACACGCTCTTTTTTGGAAAGGTCTATGCACTTACACCGAGATCCATATCGCTTAAAATATGGCTTGCGCTTTCTTTATCCGGGGTCACACTGCTTATATATCGTACAAAAAAATTACACCATCTTCCCGAGGGGAACCGTGGGGTGATGCGGAGCATAGTGTTGGTTCCGAGGAAAGAGTCAGTTGCATGCTGACGTCGAGAGATGGGGCCACCGACTGCCCTAGCGTACCCCCTACGCGAGCCTTCGTCGCGGCTCGCGGCAGAGAAACTTGGAACGCTCGCCGCTCGCCGTTTATTTTTTCACACTTGAAGGAGAGGCGACTAGAGGAGGAGAGTTGCGCGTGCGCGCGCGGTGTGAGGAGAAGCGAACGCACGCGCAGTGCACGCAGCTGGTAGAGAGAGAGGGCGGAGAGAGTAACGCGCAGCTGTTGGAGAGAGGAGGAGGAGAGTTGCGCGTGCGTAGTGTGAGTGCGGACTACAAGGCCGCGGGACATAGACCCGAGCAAGAGATGCTTTGCATCTAAAACAGTCTGCATTCAGATTCAAACGCAAGTCCCCGCGAGATCCGTGCTTCGAATGCGGCCTGGCAATGAGTTCACGGAGAAACCTGGCACGCGCCGTTCGAACCACAGACATTGCGGTGACTCGTGTTTGCACACTGTCTTTTGTAAGATGTGTGAACAGTTTGACACCGGCTCAATGGCCAGCTGGCCACAGTGTCAGCGACCGACCATGATCAAACCAGACAGTCAGCAGAACTCGTAGCAGTCATCTACGAATCATTGCAATTTTAGTGAGACCTCGCTTAGCGCATTACAATCAGAGGCGAGAGACCTATTGATTGGTCACTGACATTTTGAATGGAGGATGTTCATAATTCCCCTCTTCTTCATTTTTTTCTTCGGGTGTGTGTGTTTGTGTGTGTGTGTGTGTGAGGGGGATATAGTTAAGGTACAAAACCTTACATCTATGAACGAATTAATGAGTTAAATAAATAACCATTTCTGCATTTTTTTTAATGGTTTCTCTTTTTTTCGTTTTTTTTTGTACGTGTTGTGCGCGTAAGAAAACCATGCCGTCGACGCGAGCTTCCATTGCTGTCCCTATACAGCATCGGGGCTAAGTGCGCAGCCATTTTATTCGCACGACCTTAGAAACGATCGTGCTTCAATCTTCACCCTATGGCAGGAGGATTTCTTTGTAACAAACTCAAAACTTGCTAATACTGTTTCGTGAATCTTCGAAAGTTCGCAACTTCTTCGTACGCAAGATTTAACAACTGTTTTTTTCTTGTTTTTCGTATTGTTTCACGAATTTGTGAACCTGGTCTCGAGAAAGGACTCAACTTTCAAGTAAAACGTCAAGAACGAGTCATTTGTTTTCCCTATTTTTTCCATTATTTTTAAGCGAGTGGATCTCCGCTCATATTAAAAGCTGGCAGAAATCCCCAGCAGCGCTGCAAGTCAAATAGGAACGCGGACGAATTAAAGAAAGTCCTACCTGCGCTCGGAAAAGTGGCAGCTCTGAAATCAATCAGACCTCCTTCGCTCTGCGTTTCTTTCTTCTCGCATGTCCGCCGAGTGCACAAACTCGGGCTTCACTTTTATTTTTTTATTCATAATTGTTTTTTTTATTTCTTTTTTTTTACTTTTAGCCTCGAGGAGAAAAACTGGCGAGTCGTGCTTCGCCGCCGTGAGCCCGTGTCATTATTGACATTTCCTCAACCCTAGAGCCTGGCAGCCGGTCGACCTGGGGCAGACGCCGGTGCGCGCTTCGTGTACTCTGGGACCAATTTCGAAACTGAGCCCGTAGCTTTCCGGCAGCCACTCGCTCCCCAATATGCAGGGCACACCGGAGCGTCAGCGGTTCGGGTTGCTAATCACGTGGCTCTTGACTCGAAAAAAAACAAAAAAAGGATTTTTGCGCCGCCTACGTTTTCAGTGGAAAAATGAAAGAGAACTAAAGGAAAAGAGAGACAGGCATATTACTTTTAAAGAAAAGATGCGATTAGCTCGAGACTTCAAGTTTTCTGATATGGACCTTTTCCATAAAAGAGCCGCCATCTTGAATGTCGTCACTTCCAGTATGGGAGGAAACATTGTTTTGCCGTCGCCACGCAACCTGAAGACATGTAGGATGTAAGCGTAAGCGTCACCCATTCTCGTTTTGCCTCACCTCTATTTTTGTGCCTATTTGCAGGTTGGAATATTTATTATTTTTTCGTAGCCCATGCCGGATATATCTATGAGTGGACTGGGAACGAAAGTAAACGAAAACAAGTTATATATAGTGACTTTATGTGTATACAAGCTAAAATAAAGACTTTACTGTTAACTTTATAAAAACTACAAAAGTGCGCGCGCTGACACAAAAAAAAATATATTCGAACATCGCTTTCGATTAAACGAAATGCTCAAACAAAACTTCAAAATAAACGGGCTATGTTTCTGGTGAAAATAAAAAGATCAATATAAAAAAAAACGTACAAACATGTAGGCATAGTAAAGTGCTTGAGGCGCCGCCATGTTGGTCGCGGCGTCGAGAGGAGCAGAAGCGGCCGATCGCGCGCTACCGTGTTCCTTTCACCGGCGCGCAGAGCCGTATAGACCTTTTCTGTGTACCTCGTCCCCAGCCACCTAATAGGCGCATCCGGTATGGGCGACAAAAAAATAATCCAACGTTTCAACCTGCAAGTAGTAAAAAAATAAAGGGGAGGCAAAACGAGAAAGTGTGACGGTTACGCTTATATCCTAAATGCCTTCTATTGGCGTGGCAAAGGCAAAACAATGTTTTCGCCCATACTGGAAGTGACGTCAATTCAAGATGGCGGCGCACTTATGGGCGGAGCAAAGCGGCTGCCGCCAGCGCCGAATATTCCCCCCGTGGTTAGAGCGTAAACTAAAAGTGTGACACGGCGTCGACCAATCACCACACCGCTACGTCACAATATTGGAAACGACATTTAAAGCATGAAATAGAAGCGTTCAGTCTCGGCGTCTCGGTGGCTGTTTTGCTCTGGTTTGGAGCGCACGTTCGTTTATTCTATCGCTGAATATGGACTTGACAAAAACCTCGCATGCGCCAAGTTTTCAGTCACCACGAGTTATCCCTTTTTACTCCAGCGACGCTAAAACGGCTTAAATTAGTCGAGTCGCATTTTCAGAGCTTACTACCACCGCTAGGGGCTGTTTCCCGGCCTGTGGTTGGCTACGGGATGCTCGCCTATTTGTTATGGAGTAACATTTCTTGAAACCATGACGCGTCCCAGCCAATGGGAACTTCGTTCCTTGAAACTATGACGCGCGCCAGCGACTTTTCGTGTAAGGTTGGTCAATTTATGAGGCGCTGGAGAAAACCAGCCTTCTGCGTTAAGTCCTTATTTCGAACTTTTTGGTTAGCGTTCCGCCTATTGAAAATCATGCGGTAAGGTCCTCAGCACGCACCTCGCATCGCTGCGCCGCAGTGTTCTTCCGTAGCATAAAGGCCGTCTGCTTTCATCGTCGTCACCATGGCAACGAATTACGAATGACGTCGCGTGTATCACTGGGGAGCGTGTCAGGTTGAAGACGTGGGCTGCGAAATTGATTCGAGGGTGGGGTGGGGCCATGGGAGAAAAAAAGAAAATGTGCAGAAAGATTAGAAAGTTAAGTATGTTCAAAAGAATTTAAGTTATACATCACATTGTTAGGTGCGTACATATTTGGTTGTGTTCAAATGCAAGAACTACGCACATAAAAGAGTAAATTTTATCAAATGTGCCAGGCACATCCTGTGAATATTTATTTATTTGAAGAATACTGTCTGCCGACTTTTGCCAGTAAGGCATTGAGGAGTACACAAAATAAGGAGAGGAAATCATAATTATATACATAAACTAATATTTAAGCGAAACATTGTAGTTGGTATGTTGATTAATCACGTATAATTAAAACAATTCATCAGGAGCACTAGAAAACATTCAAATGAAGCAAGAGAGAGAATGCACTTTATTAACAAATGTAGCAATGATTATAATGCTAAAAGGCAAACCATTCCAATCGTAGACGGACCTTGGAAAACACGAATGTTTAAAAATGTATGTTTTATATTGAAACTTATGGATTAGTTTCTCACATTTTTGCCTGCGTTTAGCTCTTATTGTACCTAATGTAGTCCTCGAACTTCAAGCTAAACCTTACCATGTATTATGTTTCGCAAAACTTTCAAACGCTTTATTTTTCTGCAAGTGGAAAACTGGAGTATGGTAACCGAGATACAGTATAGAGTACAAACCCATTTCGCGTCGCCGACGCCTGTTTTCGCGGTATTTTGCCGGTCGCGTCGGCAGCGTTAGGACCCCGGAACCAAGGAAGTCTGATTTTCGCCAACGTAACGTTGCAGTGGCGCGAGTGTGTGGGCCGGACCTGGCCTGGGGCCGGGATTTTGAAAACCCTGAATTAGAGGAGTCGGCAACCGTTTTGCTGCAGCGGGGCAAATTGCCGCAAAGCAGAGGCGGAGCGGGTCGGGCAAAGAATGAGATATTATACGGGGAGTGGGGCTTAGCCTGTGACTTTTTTATTCTTATATTACCAGTTTTACAACCTACTTGCCAAGTATCTTCGAATGTAAATCAAATACGCTTTCAAAGTATTTGGACGTTACTCAGGGATAGTCGAAGTAAAAGTAACTTAAATAGGTTGCTAAATACATTTTGAAATGGATATTTATTATCTTATCTTAAATACTTTTGCTGAGTATTCGGGCACGACACTGGTATCACTATATGTCACGTGGCCCCGCGTCCATGACGTCAGGGTGTTATATGACGACGTTACGGTGTCACGTCCTGTCCCGGAGTCACAGTGTCACGTAAAATCACGGATCATAAAATTAGCGGGAAATATGCTGGAAATTAAGACATACCTCCTGTTTATATGGGAAGTGCCGGGCACTACAAGATCAGTGCCCGAGTGCCCTCAGACGGCTAGCACCTAACCACCATCCCGACAAATTCCGCGAATGGACTCTTCCACGGTGGTTCCCGCAACACCGGAAAGCAGTGCTCGGCCTCCCCGCTCGACTTTCTCCGGGCAGCCGGGCACCAGGGCCACGTCTAAAGCTTACTCCCCACCCCCTCATCGCCATATTCTATTCCACTCGCTTCGTGTTGACGACTAGTCGGAAAAGGTAGGTCGTATCATGTTCTCTGATTAATGAACATATTTAACGGTTACCACCAAATTAGTTCAATCAAGTTTCTCGACTAATCTTAAAGGAAAAAAATATTCAGTTGAAGTTAGATCACGTGACTTGACCGTATTATAATATCATGCGTTAGACTTGAAAGCCAACCCTAAAACGCCTTCATCGTTAAAAACCAAAGCAAAATAAAAATAAAAGGATGATTGTTTTTGGGCAAAAATAGCCTCAAACGTAATAAACGAGGATAGCGGCTAAACTTGGATACTCCGACAGTGCGTTGTTGTTGGAGCGTCTCTAAACCCTAGTATGCTAAGTGGATCTTGCGAGGCAAGCTCAAAGCGTGCTTCGCGAGACATGGGCCTGCGAGTGGCTTCCGCAGCGGCGGCGTCGTCATATTGCTTCCATCTGACGCCTCCTTGCACAGTGCTGTGGGTAGAAGCAGGCTTAGGACTGCGTGCATGCCAAATAGGCGTGATGCTTGGCCGATCGCTGCCAGTGATATTTGATGCGTGCGGAGCGGCGCAACAGTTGACGACGGTCCCAAGCTCCCAAAATGTATGCGTCGCCTCGGCAAAATGCGCGGTCCGTTCGGAACAGACGTCGCCATTTGCATACGCCGGGGACTCGCAGACCGGGAACGCTGGCGGACTCCGAAGACTGCCTGGAGACTCGGCATTTGGCGCCAGGCCGTGAACGAGGAACTGTCGGGGGCCGTGCGTCCGATTCGCAGTCCGCGCCTTCCATCGACCGTGAACAAGGGTAGTGTCTGCGCCTTCGTCTGCAGGGCGATGCTGTTCACGGGTTCTGCCACGCGCCCTTAGACAGGAACACCGAAGGAAATGTTAATGCGCATTTTAAGGCGCGTATTTAAAGGCGACGGTACACCTTTTCACAGGTGCGGACGAACGTGCATATAGGAAGTGTTGTTTCCACGAGCTTAGCTGTACAATTATGTCGGTTAAAATCACACCTATGAATATTCTTTATACGTCATTGTTCTTTCTTCGCACGCTGGTGTCTGCGCCAGTGGCTTAAAAGCGGAGAGGAACGTGGAGGGAGCGGGCTGCTATTGCAGCTCTGCCCGAGATATCCACACACTCTCGGAGCCCAGTTAGGTGGAGCATGAAGGGACAGACAGACATACACGGGAGTCATGTGTGTTCGTCCGTTCATATTTTCTCCCTAAATGTGTGCATTTAAAATAAATATTAAAGTTACTTGAACTTTGCGTGGACGAGCCATAGATTCCGATATTATACGGTACGCCAGCGTGCCCGGTGACGGTAGCTCACTCCTCGAGCACGGCCAACCGAACGTGACGTCCATGCGTCCGATTCCTACCAGCATTCTGGACACGTTCGATAAGGCTGTGGGTCACTCCATAAGCCGGTGGGTCCCGCGGAGTGGTTTTGGACTTCGGCCCCTCCGGGTAAGTTGGGCAGCAGCCCTTTGCGAGCCCTCCCGGACGCGGCTCGGATTAACCCGTTCGCACGGCGCTGACCATCGGCCGGATTAACGTGCTCGAGATGAAGCTTTCTTCACACTCATTACATCACCGTCGCCCTCGTCTTCTTTGTATTCTTTTGGGGAGAGTTTGTGCTAAGCTCGCTTGGGCTTCTTGTCACCGCCTGTGAGGATTAGTCTAGGTGCGAGGTCCGCAGGTGGAGTAATATGGCTTCTCCCGAGCTTGACGATAGGGTTGGGGCCTCCATCACTGTTATCTTCACATCCTGAACCTGGCCTTGCGGCGGTCAGTTTGAACGAATTATTTTTTCCCCACATTTTTATACATGGCCTGCACGTGACGTCATCAGCGTCGTGCTGGTGGTCATTTCTACATATTGATGCGGAGACAAACTCCGAGGTGTGAAACGTATGCTGCAGAAGGTACGTGCTCACCAGAAACGCTAACACAATGGCTGTTTATGGGGCGTCAGTGCAAGCTATGTATAAGTCGGGCGCACATTTCGTTTGTTTACTTTACGCTTGGATCGTGGGAGAGAGAAGCACAAGGCACTGTTAAGAACGGTTACATCCGGATGAACATTCGTGGAGCGCCGGCAACGGATTTCTGCTATACATAGAGTCGGTAACAGATTAAAAGTTCCAGGGGAAGCCCTTCCTACCTTTTTCTACTTCAGCAGAGCGAACGCTGGAGAGGAGGCAACCTCCTCTCCAGCTTAGCTCTGCTAAAATGCAAAGAGGTGGGAGGAGCTTCCCTGAATTCTTAATTTGTCACCTACTATACGTGTCTCTAGCCTGTGTAATAAGGTGGTGGGCTGGGCCAGTTGGTTGACGTTATACATGATGGGAAAAACAGCTTAGAAAACACGGACTACGGTATGAGCACAAACACGGCAGGACAATGCTGTAGCTCCCAACTGAACGAGGGGGATCGGTGGCCGGGGTAGGTTGGCGCACACCAGCTCAGAGCACGTGGGGCGAAAAGCCTCGCGCTGCAGAACCCGGGGATCCTGGGCTCAACCCCCACCCTCGCCCGTTTTCGATCTGGATGAGCATTGTACCGGCGTGCGGTCGTCATATCACTACTGCGTGGTGCGCTAAATGGCCCCAGGCTAGCGGTTGTACTGCACTGAAGCTAAATTGAGCTCGTATCAGCAAGCTGAGTGACCTCGTCCCAACTTTAAAATGGCTGACCAATGACTCGCTGTATAAATATCCACACAACCCCCAATTATTATTATACAACTGAACGTGATTTTAATGAAGCACAGCTAAAGACAGAAAACATAACGCAGTATCTTAAAAGATTGTACACAAACAAAGGACCATACTCGCCAATCGTGAAGCGTGTCAGTAATCTACATTTCTACCCGTTCACTGCGTCACTCATTTCTTCCTGCAGGAAGGATATCTCTTTTGCTGACAGCGCCAATGAAGGTTCACTAACACACGAATGCCCATGACACGAAATGTGGAAGGACTCTATTATCTCTCTCGTCACCCTAATCCTTGTGTGCCCAGAATGGTGACCCTGCCAAAGTCAGGCCGACACTTGCAATTTCTGCGATGAACTGAAAAAAGCCCCCAACCGTGGCTCCGAGCGAATACGAATGTTCTCGTAATCTATCATTCAAACATCTTCCTGTTTGTTCCACGTATCACCTGTTACATGACAAAGGGATCATATACACCACACACGAAACACAAGTCACAAAGGATTTTCTGTGCGCCTTGGTACACTTTGCGTTCGAACGACCATCTGCCCCCGCACCAACCTTGGAACATATCTGGCCTATTTTTTGGGGCGCCAGAAAACACTACCGGTATTCCATATCTACCACCTACTTGTTTCAGGTTATGGGACACACGGTGGAGGTAGGGACCACCACCATGCGCTTCTTTTCCCTTTGCGCCTTCGTCCTCTCTATCCCCTTAGCTTTTCTAACAAGTGAGCTGGCTACTTCTGCCAAGAGTGCCAACAGGAACCCCGACTCATACTGTCTACCAATTTGTCTTCCAAAATCTTCGGTCACCTTGTAAGCATATGATTGTTTGAGGGCCGACCCAAGGCATAATACCGCTATTGCCCTTTTGACTACCTTTGAGTGGGAAGATTAAAAATTCAGAATCGCCTTTTTAGAACGCGGGCAAAAGAACCAACATATAGTTTTGTCACCCAGGTACATCGTCAAATCCAGGAACTGCAGAGCTCCCTTCATTTGGCTCTTCACACGTGAACCTCAGGCCCCCACCACCCTTATTACAGCCGATGCCCCCAGATCACACTCCTGACCCTTATCGTCCCCGGATAGGTAAATGAGGCCTTCACTCAGATCTCTAACTCCTTTAAAGGGGCGGTGCAACGATATTCAATTGGAATGTTTTTCACTTTACGCGAGCTTACTGGCACTAGTGGGACACAAGGATACTCGCACGCAACGCCACTGGCCAAGAAACTCCTTCGTTGCGGTGTAATTTCAAGGACAAAAGCGAGCGTTGTTATTCAAGCTCTCCTTCGCAAAACTTGACGACGTAGCTGGGCGGTCGCAGTACCGCCCTGTGCCGATATTTGAATGCGGCTCATAGATTGGACCCAAGCATTGTGTGGGAACTTGATTTGGGCTCGTGATAATCGATAGCTCGAGAAGCATTCGGGTAGTGGCCCGTGTCCAATCGCTGCAATGGCGACAATAGCCGAAGCATAACGATGTCTGGAACTCAGCGCGTGTCCTGTGCCTTGCCAACCCCAGTGCATTGGCGATGATCAACATTAACGGCATATACTAGCTTGCTTCATTACTTAGCGTGCAAGGCTTTCAAAGCTACAGGCGCGAGTGCGTGGTTTGAACGATCGTTGATCATTTGCACGCGATTTCGCGTGAAGCAAACCATAGATGGCTAACAGCACTCGCGCCAGAAGCCGACAGCGTGGCACGCTAAGCGAAATGAAGTATAATCGGCTCCAGATCACTGGCCGCTTCTTCTGGCTGCGAGTTGAGGGTGAACGATTCTCCGTTTTTCTTTCATTTTTTCTGCGACTTTTATTGAGTGTGGAGAAAAGCGCAACGGGTGTTTCACAGGGCTGTAGCGAGGATCCGTTCTAAGCGGTTTTGCGCAAAGTACAAAATTCGTTGCATCGCAGTTTGAAATAAAACTTTAGCACTACGGATGCTAAATGCTAGCGCAATAAATACTAATTAAAAACAGTACTAGCTGTTACTCTGTTCTGTTAGGATCAACTAAATATGTTAGTCATACAAGAAAAGAAAGCGAACGTGTGACGTAGGAGACTGCAATTTGTTTTTGCCTTCTGCGATGCTTGCGTAGCTCAGGAGTACTGTAGTGGGTGGTTGTTAAAAAAGATACCTTCTATCTAGGCTGTAGTGTTACATGCCGTGCTTAATTGCCATAATAAGGGATGAGTAACTTCATTTTTCGAACGTGGAATGGAAATAATTTGTAGATACTTCCCAAACGCTGAAAGATTTGAGTTAGCACGATCTCACTGCATGAGATATCACTGGACCTCTATACTCTTGATCGATATTGTACGCACTGCATGACAGTGTTATCGCGTAAATCTAGGCGTTGTTTAGTGGCCAACGCGTTTTGTTAGAGCTAGCAGTTGAAACGAGATTTCCAAGTTCGTCCTCAGCCGCACGGCAAAATTTAATGTCATTTCCATCAATGATATTCGCCATGAATCTCAGTTATTTGCTACCATAAATTAATAACTAACACTGTAAATTATAATCACGATAAAACGAATTCGGTGGAATCTCATCCAGTTTTCCTTAGGACCAACTGAATATTCTCGACGGCCGAGGCGCGGTGAAGAACATCACTTGACACTCTAATAACAAAAAGGTGACATGAAATGTTGCACTTCATATTCACATTGCATACCCATGTTTGTTTTTTCGACATTCAACGACCTTCAAATAAGAAGAAGAAAGAGTAATTCTTGTTTCAGTAAGGTTCCCATTCGACGTTCTGCTTTAGTCTCGATGCCAAAGGCATGCCATTTTCCTCGAATTTAACGCCAGTAAGCCAGCGTCATAAGGCATAAAAGACAAAGCGCTTAACAAAGTAAATCCAGTACAGTACACAATAGCGTTTTCCACGTCAGTACATAATGGTGAAGAACATTGTTCACAATTAAGCGTCTTCTTTACGAATACACAACTCTGAATAGCTTTACTGGTACGTGCATCAGCCTGACTGACAACTGTAGAGTGAAACAAAATTACGATGATTACGTCGCAGCAGGGTCCAAGGCAATTGCCATTATCGAGTCAGCGCGACCTTCGCCGGGAATGACATTATGCTTTTTTCCGTGCGAGGATATCTGCCGGGTCCCACTTCATTTGAAGAGACGTCGGGGCCCCTGGTTTCTAATCCTCATGTCAGGTCCACACACGCATCGACCTCCATTGCGGCTCTGCGGAGAGAACATTTCTCCGCTCGACTCGGGATCGGCTCCTGCGAGCATCGGATTGCGACACCCGCGATTCAGGTGCCGCGTCGTTGGCGGAACACCGCACGCTTGCATCGCAGGTCGTCGCGCAATATCCAGTATTGCAGAACATTGGATAAGGACCGCATGGCTCCACCATCGCACCGCGGATACTGGGCCCTATGTTGCGCTTTCTGCACTCCCACGGCGACCAGGGAGAAGCGCGCGTGACGCTCACCAACGCAGCAAAACGCAGATTGGACGTTTCTTCTGCGGAAATTCTTCATCAGCGACTCTCACCCATCGGCTGTCCGATCATGCGTTTGCTGCGTTGTTGGACGTCACTTCAACTACCCCAGTCGCCGTGGGAGTCCAAAAGCGCAACTTCTCCAGGGCCCTGCTCTCTCGTCTCGTTCCCGTATTGGCCAGTTCAGATTTCACCAGTTCACGCCACCGCGAGCAAAACCACGTACGAAAAGGATATAAGAGAATACGGCGCAAGAGCACCAGTGAGACTGCACAGGAAGACTCTAACAACAGAATGGCACCTGACTGGCTGGAAGACTGCCTACGTCTTCGGCCCTATCTTAACTAAATAATAGGGTAAGTGTCAAACCAACCGTTCCAGACCAGGCTTAGGCTTCGAGTCTGGAAAAACCCCACGCTACACCTCTTTTCAGTGATAGAGACAAATGCAAGAAGCGGTCCAGCGAATCAATCAGGAGCGGAACGAAAAGCTAGAGGCACCTAAACGAATCGGTGGCTGGAACACCTTCCTGCTTTGCCCGCCTTAGCATTGCTCCGGCACGTTTTGTTCTTACTCATGCGGAGTCACTTTGTTGAATTAATAGCACGCGATTCTAGAGCGCAGCAACGGTGAATGCGAAAAACTATCTTCAAGCCGTGGTTATTTCTGTACGCATGAGCGCCCAAGGCACTGAAGAAGACTACGCAAATATATTATCTCTGTCTCAAACTGCATACCTTTTGCAAACCACTGCGATCGTGGTAACGTTCCCAGTGGCTGTAAGATCGGCACATGTCATGCAACAAGCCATGCCTCCGCGGACCGAGGTTGTTGTCGTCCAACGTCGCTCGGTAGTATTTCCTGATAAAAAATTAAACATAAAAAAAAAACTCTTCATTGCCACCTAACTATATCGGGGCGTACCAAACCTCATAAACATGAGTCTGCACAAACTTGCAGAAATTTTTAATTATCCGAAGCGCACGACCTTTTAAATGGGTGCATAGCATCCGCCGCATCTGAGAACATAAAAGTCAGGTCGATGCTATCTTCCAGCTGTCTGAGAAGTCAATAGATAGAGTACCTCATATTAAGTATAATAGCGCTTAATTTGCAAATTTATACCTTCATCAGTAATAATTTGGTAGTTTATTATTGTCGCCTGTATGGCGATTAATGACACGGCGAGATTTTCATTGCCGCCGCGCCGCAAGTACATGTACACCGAATGAAGT
>JAZHYW010060368.1:0-19806 GCA_037355805.1 Ixodes ricinus | reverse complement strand
AAATGTTTTGCATGTCAGCGAAACCAGGAAATGGCTCCCGCGACCGTGGACTCGCTGGTGGACAACCTATCAAGGTGCCACCTGCTGATCAGCCTCTTTGCCTTCCTTCGCGGCATGCCGGTCACCTGGAACCTGATGATGGTCGTGTTCGTGGCTCCCCCAACGTGCCCTACCGCTGCTCCACTTCCTCGGTTAATTGGACACGCACCCTTCTCTCCGCGACCAACGCCAGTGTTCTGGAAGAGGAGGCGAGGACTCAGTGCTTCGAAGACGTCTGGAATGCAACCGACGCCGAAGCGGTGCGGATACCCTGTTCCTCCTGGGAGTACGACAGCAGCTTGTACGGACACACAGTCATTGAAGAGGTATGTGACTGCAGGAGATCGATGCCGGAATTCGGTTTCAGTAGAAGAACACGTGTGCAAAAGACAGGCTGAGAATTGCACAAACAAAACCTACACTAGCTCCATCATGTTAACAAAGACCGGGAGAGAACAGAATATGCTGTAAATGTGTTACTTCGCGCTTATAGCCTTGGCACCCGAAAGAAGAAAGTAGGTTAGAACAATCTATCTTACAGTTCAACTTTATTGCATGACTATTCATAAAGCGTAAGATTATATCTGATCTCGAACCGAGTGATCTGAGCAGACGCACAGCCGAAGAATCGACTAAACTCGCGGGCCTGTTCCAGACGTGAAGCTATGGAAATATTTACTCTATATCCTAGCGAAAACATGACAGCCGCGAGTCCAAATCGCGTAGAAAAAACCGATCTAGCAAGGGTTTGCTGGCAGTCACCTGGCGCGGCGCTCGGCGGAAGGGCAGCCTAGGAGGCGCTAGCGCCAAAATGAAAGAGGGAGAGACTCGCGTAGAGGAGGAAAGAGTGAGAGGTTCTTGAGAGAAAGAGGGCGTCCGTCGTTTGAAGCGCAATCTAGATTTCCGTGGTAAAACTGCGCATACACTCTGCATCAAAACATATTTATTACTTAGAATACACTGCAGTTACCCAGACCCATGCAGTTATTCCGGCAGCCATCATCAAACCGCTGGCGCGTCGAGCGACGAGAGGCAATTTTGGGGGGATAGGGAGTATACTGCGCGTGCGAGAAGCGTCTGAGGGCAGTTCCGTTGCTGATCTAATCTAGTAACATTGGCCCGTCTCTTGGGCTTTCGCAGAACAATGGTTGGCGGCATTTGCAAGAAACGCAAAGCGTGAATCTTATCAAGGGGCTTTAGGTTTATCCCGCCCGCTACGCTATCTATCGGTTGCTGTGCGAAGTCATGACGTAATAAATCCGCTGAGCCGACGTTGCGCTGAGGCAGCGTTACTGCATCAGTTCAGTTACAGAGCTGCCTATAGATGTTGTTGCACGAACAGTTTCCCCCTCTCCAACCCCACGGCTAGCCTCCGGTTGCTGGACGCGCCACCGTTTTAGGACAACTATGGTAACTGCAGTGTAGTTTGAAGACTTCATATGTTATGAAGCACAGCTTATAGATGGCGTCTCACCTTACTGTATGAAATAAACAGTTTCGACACGAAAATATTGATAGCATCTCAACGACGGCAGGCGGATTGAAAGGGTAAGGGGTACCCCCGTCCGCTGGAAATTCCCAACTGACGTAATTTAGTAACGTTGCGCTTATACTTTGTCTGATCCTACGATGGACTAAAGGCCAAAGCCACGGGCCGCCAGGTCCAATCACGTTCCACGCTATACTATGACACGCTTAACATTGATTAGGGGTGGACGAATAATGCTCGAATCCAAAAGCGCCGCATCATTTCTATAGCTTCGACGCTGCAAAGAGCCTATATGTCGTGGCTTTCTTTGCGATGTAAAATTGTTGAGTCACTCAGTGCTCTTCGATTCGAACCACTGTCCACCCGTCCCCTCATCAGTGATCCGAGACGCGGGCACCGATACGTGCATCGAAGCGAAATACCGCACAATTTCTAAGTGGCTCGTGATTGGATCTGGCGGTCCGTAGCTTTTGCCTTTAGTCCATCGTAGGGTGAGACGAAGTATACCTATGCATTGGCGTGTTGTGATCCGCCTTATGACGTTGTGAGATCACGTGAGGAGCTGCACTTCGTCATTCGAAAGCTCACTTGCTTGCGCTGACAGCACCTGCTTACAGGCTCCCGTAAATTATACTTGGTCTGCTGCTTGCGCCTCTTGTCATCTCCCACTTAGAGCGAACGTATAGGGATGCAAATTAAGTTCCCGGAAGTTGTTAAGGCCGAAAAAAACAACGAAAAAAATGAAAGCCGTTTACAATTCCCTGTAACGCCGAATTAGAGCGCAGCTCTTGATGAGGAGGAGGGAAGGGTACTGAGGGGTGGGGGTTATGGGACGTCGGGGGGGGGGGTGAGGGGTCACCTGACCTCGGAGGGGGAGTCACGTGACCTCGGGGAGGGGGTCACGTGACCTCAAGAGGCGTCGCCGGGTTGCATGCGACCCGGTGGGTTGCGTGCGACGCAGCTCTTGAGGAGGATGAGGGAAGGGTACTGAGTTGGGGGGGGGGGTTATTGACGTCGGGGGGGGAGGTCACGTGGCCTCGGGGAGGGGTTCACATGACCTCGGGGGGGGTCACGTGACCTCAAGGGCGTCGCCGGGCTGCATGCGACCCGGTGACTCCAGCGGGTTGCATGCAACGCGGGTCGCATGCAACCTGGGTTGCATGCAAGGTGGGTTGCATGCAACTTCTGTTGAATTTAACGCGCGCTTATGCCGACGCCGACGGATGCATGCAGCTTGGAGTTGCATGCAACTTGGGTTGCATGCAAGGTGGGCTGCATGCAAGGCGAGCTGCATGCAACTTCTGTTCCCATACAACGCGCGGTTGCGCCGACGCCGACGGATGGAGGCAACGTGGGTCGCATGCAAATGGGGCTGCATGCAAGGCGGGCTGCATGCAACGCGCGGTTACGCCGACGCTAACGGATACATGCGACTTGGGTTGCATACAACTTGAGCTGCATGCAACTTGGGCTGCATGCGACGCGCAATTACGCCGACGGCGACGCCGACGCCAACGGCGATGGCGACGCTGCCAGCCAGGAACGGGCGCCTAAGAGCTGCAATCCAAAAAACAAGTATTGCACAAAAATATGTTTGATACTTTTTAAATTTTCCTCAGCAATGGCAATCTAGTAATTTTTGTTTTAAAGCGATGCTGTACAAAACATTTCAGTGTCTATAATAAGTGGCACACGATCTTTTACACGAGCCAGCAGCCGCCGGCGTGCGCGAGCACACGGAACAAAATTGACGTCAAGGCAGTGAAACGTGTGGGCTCCAGGAAAATGAGAATAAAGACAAGCTTTTCATCTCCACAGTAGGGTGGTGTAAAATGTACGCGATTAATTGGTCTAACAAGAACGTAGCTTTCACTGGTGGAGATGAAAAGCTCCCAAGCAGTACAGAGTTGGCCAGTCATCGGCCAATGGCTGGCAATGGTCCTTGGCCAAGTGGCCAGACAGTGGCCAGAGACTGGCCGGTGACTGGCCTTTATCTGGCCATTGGCCAATGGCCACTGGCCATCAGCCATCGGCCAAGCATTGGCCAATGAATGGCCACTCTCTGGCCACTGGCCAAAAGACCATCGCCAGACATTGGCCATTGCTTGGCCAAAATCCGTGCTGCTTGGGGTCTTAATCTCATTTGGCCCGAAGTCCATACAATTCACTGTCATTTTAAGCGCAAATGACGTAGATTTCGTTACGTGTGCTTGTGCACAGCGGCGGCTGCTGGCTAGTGGAAAGAACGTGCGCCATTTATTATGAGCACTAAATTGTTTGGTTCAGTATCCCTTTAAAGATACAAACCTAGATCAACAACCGGCAAGATTTTTTCGCCAGTTTTTGCGGTACTACTAAATCACATTACCTTATTCCATTCTAGTATGTTTTCGGGAGGTTTATTAATTTGGCATATCTTTCCTACACGTCTGACAATAGCAATACTCTCTCTCCCAAAACCAAAAACCAAATTTGACATTCGTGTTTATGTAGAGTAAGATGCCTTTATGGTGCGGTGACACAGGGTTTCACTGTAGATGAAAAGCTTACCTAGTGGAGTACGGCTGCTAGCCATTGCTCTTTATACTTGCATCATGCAGTAGGGATACACTACCGCACGCCGTGCGATGCTAGTTCAGATATAAGCAAGGGTCGGGATTGAGCCCAGGGTCCCTGGGTTCCGTAGCGCGAACTTTCGCTCCACGTGATCCAGAGCTGAGTGTTCGCGAACACACTCGCCACCGATCCCCCTACACTGTTTATCATGCTAAATGTTGTATTAGGTTTTACTGTTTAAAGCCGGGGTCTCACTGCACATACATTATTTAAAAGACAGTCACGCAAACATGAATCACCGCAATATCAGTGTTTCGAATGCCGCGTGCAAAGTTTCTGCCTAAACCCCCTACCATTCGGCATCTCGAAGCACGGATTTCCCGCTGACTGGCCTACAAATCTGTATGCAGACTCGTCTTTTGTATGATGTACGAGTAGTGTGATGCCGACTTTACGGTTTGCTTGCAGTTACCGTCCGTCAAATATGATGTTATACAACACAAAAGTATGCAGATATGGGGGTGCAGTAGTGGGGGATAATTGTGTGTGATACAAGTCCCATGGTTTTTGTTGACATAATAGCGTGAAAATGTATTAACCAGACAATATGCGATAGATGACATCAACAATTGGATTCGTCACGCTGTATAAACACACTACACGAACAAATATCAAGCAGCTAAAGTTATCACCCTCTCGGTTTTAAAATGTTCGAAACTTTATATTCATTATATTATTAACATTTATAGCTATTGTGCTGCGCAATTCATACTGAACAGCACAGCAATGTTAGTTTGGTGTATGATATTATGGCAATGCAAAGAGTGTGACGTCGAATAGAGGCAGCAGACAACTACAAGCGCTGGTGTTCCTTACCGCATTATCCCTTGATCCGTCACCGTACCGCTTCTCTCTTTTTTTTTCTTTTGACGATCAAATTTACAAACGCACAGTGTGTTTAATCCTCCACCTCCACTTTGGGCAAAACAACGTGCGATATGTTTTTTTGTTTTGTTTTGGCATAGTGATTATTATATATATTACCGTACGTTGCATAAATTTGCTTATTATTTTTCGCTTTCTTTTTTTATGTCCAGGGCAAAAAAAAACGAATAAACAGTTCTCCAAAATATTCTTGATTTTGTTTTTCTCAAGCATTTTCATAACTACAAAAAGCTTCCGGCTACGGATTACGTGGATCGAGGTTCAATAGGTATATTCCAAACTCGAAGCGCGTCATCCCGGCGTAATGCCACGTTATTAATTGTGGGAATCGGTGGGAAGCAAAATCCATACGAGCTCCGCTCCTGGCCTACAGGTTTTCAGAATTCAACGCGCGCGGTGACAGATTTATACAAGTGGTTGATTCCGCTGGCACGCGTGATAAGTATGGAGTTTCAGTATTGCGTACAGGAGCAAACGCAAGCCATGTGCGTTTGCGTTAATGCTCGTTCAGGCAGTTGCGTCGAATGCGTTGCGCTGCGTCGCGCAGCACAGTGCGTCCCCGCTGGCACGTCGCCATAACATCAGCTCGACGCAAGAAGTCTTCAACGCAGTCAAACGCAGTTGTCCGGAACGATTCTTTAGTGTTGCGTTCCCACGATTTACATGCTCGTCGTCGACATGCGTCAATCCAAAGCTGCAATTTGTTTTCCGCGCAGGATAACTGTGGACCACGCAACACTAGAGCAAACGCACATTGCTTGCGTTGGCTCGCTTGCGCAATACTAAAACTCACTAATTTCTCTTAGTGCGAGGAGTAGCGGCTAATTATGATTGCTTATAGTTAATAATGTGAGTTTGCCTTCTGTTTGGTTCCGTATATATTGCCTACTATGAGCTAAGTGTGTATCTAAAGGCGCCCGAAACAGGGACAGAGGTTTAGCCATTAATTGTCTGTTAATGTTTTTGGCGCTTTAAATCGCATTGAACCAGTAGCCGAACTCATAATTTCGCTGGACTAAGTATGCCTTATGTTGCCTGTGCCTGGGTGTAACGCTGGCTTGTCACACTTGAGCTTAAGGTCTCACACACAAATTCAGCCCACAAGTAAATTATGTGTCAATCGAGAGTTCTACAATAGTGTAAAGACCCTTACGCGACCACTGCGTACCACACGCGCAAGTTCTCGGCAGAGCATCGCGGAGCGCGACAAACCAGCGCTTTCGTACGGCGAAACACAGACGCATACGCGGCATACGCAGCGCCATCTAGATGAGCCAATGCAAACTGCTCCAAGCAATATAAGGCCGTTTTTACGCCGTCCCTCGCGCAATGAGAGCAACGAGACAGTAACGCAGATCACCGATGCGTACGCACGCATAAATGAATACCGAACGTTTCTACGAAGCTCGCGGCGTTGCGTACCGCATGAATGAAGCACCTGTAAGTATGAAACATGTTTGCGTTAGCGTTGCGTTAGCCGCAAGCAACGCTAAAGGCTAATTCACACTCTTGCGTCGAGTCCGTACGAATGGAACTGCAACGGCTTCCGACGTACGGGTTGCTATGACAACAGCTGCGTTGGACTCCAACGATGTCGGTTTTACGGCTGTTACGATAGCAAGCCGTACGTCGCAAAGCGTTACACTCGGCCGGACTCGACTCAAGTGTACGAATCGCCCTTAAAGCAAACACGGAGTGGCTTGAGTTTGCTCCTATACGCAATACGAAAACTCTCTAATATGTTCTTCGTGTTCGAATCACGAGCATATAGGCGCCGAAGAAAATCTGCTTACTGCTGCGTTACGCTCGCTTGACACAGCTGACGCTCGTGTCACACGGCTGCCAACTGAATTGCCAGCTCAGAATTTGGATAATTTATTTAGATCCAGCTGCACACACAATACGGAACGAAGAAGGATTTTGAAACTGAAGCTTCTTTTTCGGTTATGTGGCATGAATATTTTTGGCGTTATCTGAGAGTACGGTCTGACTTGCTTGCGTTTTCGTCCCCAGTGGAACCTTGTGTGCCAGAGCAAATGGCTGGTCTCCGTTGGGCAGAGCGTCTACTTGGCCGGCCTCGTCGTGGGAACGGTGTTCTCTTCTCACCTGTCAGACTGGCAAGTGCAGCTCTGCTCTCGCGCCGGCACTCGATCTGGCAGGCCACTGATGCCTCCTTCGCACGCTGAGGAAGGTAACAGTACAAGGGTTTGTTTGCGTAGGTATTCAGCAAAGATTTTGTACAGCAGGTGGCCAAAGAACGTGGACTAAGGCTATAAAACGTTCACTGATCAAGCTTGCCTCAATAAAAAGGTTGAAATCAAGAACTTGAAATCTCTACCTAGGGCGTCCGTCTGCTAACGAAAGGGGATTGGCTTAACAGTTGAGATATGGCGGCCCGTAAGATCACTGGCCGCCACGACGGGTGCTCCTCTCGACCTCGGCATTAGCCATGGAGGTAGAAAGAAGAGAAGGCGGCATACCGGTTCTAGCCAGCCAAACGATGAAAATACCAAATAAAGCTGGAAGTAGAGGTTGCGGTCGGTGACAATGCCCCCAAGAGTGACCGAAACAGCTGTTGGAGCCAAATCAGCTGTTCGTTTTGTCCAATATCATATTTTGGTTTTGTTTGTTTGGGGTCATCGTTGAGGGCGCGTCCCTCCTAACCGGAAGTCTTCCCCGGTTTCACCTCTAGTGGCGTTATGTCGCCTCCACAAGCTTCCTACCTCCTTGCATTAGCAGACGACGCTTCTGAGCCAGTTGCCATGTGTTCTTTTTTGTGTGAATTGTCAGTGCATGAACATTTTATTCTTTCAATATGACATAAAATTTAAGACTAAAAGAGAACAGCAGAACAAATGTGTTGTCTCGTTTTTTCGCTAGAAATATTTTTGGCTACATTACGTCGTCTGCTTGGCACCCTAAAGATCTTTTCACCCTCTGGCGAATAGGCGCTTCTATCTCGGAATCACGACACGTGTCATTCCATGCACTGCGGCCGTTGACTTGGCAGAAAGCATTCGAACCCGTTGACCTGCTTTCTCAGGGTTCTCTTTCTCGGAGGGAAACTCCGCGTCCTCAGTTCAAATATTCCCTCTCACTTGACCCACAGAAAACAACAATACAAAAGCCTGTACAGCCATCCAGTGCGTTTTATGACCCTTAACAGCGTCCCTCCCCTACCCTTGTTCCAGTTCCTCTTCATCCCGTTTCCTCCTCCCTCTCTTCACGGAGGCTACAGCCCTCTCCCCTCCTGTTGGGACATGATCAGTGACAGCTTGTTGCAGATAGAGAAAAGCTAGTCGTGTCACGCTTGGAATATGAGTGCACTTCCAAAGAAGAGAAAAATCGACCAGGAGGGCCGGAAATTCAACCAGGAGTGGACATGGAGGTACTTTTTCACTGAGAACGCATCGAAGTGCTTATGTCTTGTGTGTCGAGAATCTCTCGTGGCTCCTAAAGAATACAACGTTCGACGCCACTACGAGACCAAACATGCCCGCGACTTCAGCGTTCTTTCAGATTCGTAGAGAAAAACAAAGTCCGAGGACTTAAAACGGAATTTTCTTGCTGAGCAAAGCATTTTTACGAAAGCAAAGAACACATCTGAAGCAGCCACGCGGGTGTCTTTTCAGATATCTCGACAGATCGCTCGTTCAGGTCGTTCGTTTACTGATGGCGACTTCATCAAGGAATGTCTTATGATTGCTTCTGGGAGACGCGCCCGGACAAGAAGTTGGTTTTCCAAAACCTGAGCCTATCAAGAATGAGAGTACAACGACGTGTGCATGACATTGCCGACGACCTATCAAAACAGCTGGAGAGGAGTTGCAGTCATTTTGTCTACTACTCTCTTGCTTTGGATGAGAGCGCAGACATCAAAGACACAGCACAGCTGCTTGTTTTCATCCGTGGTGTGAACGAAAACTTCGAAGTGACTCAGGAGCTGGCAGAGCTTGCTCAATGCACGGACGGACTACGGGAGAAGAGATCAGCAAGGAGGTCAAAGACGTCATCGAGAAGCTCAAGCTATCACGGGAAAACTCGTAGGTGTCTGCACCCGTGCAGCCCCAGCCTTGATGGGAAAGAGAAACGGAGCCGTTGCCTTACTTCAAGCGTTCAGTGGTGTAGAACTGAAGCAATATCACTGTGTGCTTCACCAGGAAGCACTCTGTTCCAAAGTGATGAAGTTTGACCATGTGATGAAGGTCCTGGCTTCGGTTGTCAACTTTATACGTGCTCGGGGATTGAAGCACAGGAAATTTCAAGAGTACCTGAAAGAAATGGAGAGTGAGCACATGGACATCCCGTATCACACTGAAGTTCGCTGGCTAAGCCGTGGGAATGTTCTGAGTTGCTTCGTCGCGCTGACGGCCGACATCATCGCTTTCTTGCAAGAGGAAGGGAAACACATACCAGAGCTGAAGGAAGAACAATGGTCGTGGGATCTGGCATTCCTCACCGATATTTCAAGCCCTCTGAACACGTTTAACATCGCTCTCCAAGGAAAAGGCCATCTCATTTCGGACATGGTGAACGCGATCTTCGCGTTCCAAGGAAAGCTGCGCCTCTTCAAATTGTAGCTTGGGGTGGAAGCATTGTTCACTTTCCAACCTGTCAGAAGCTCTTTCGCACCGGCGAAAATCGGAAGACGGCAGCTGCGACCTACGCTCCACAGGTTGAGTACCTGCTCTCCGAGTTCCAGAAAAGATTCAAGGCATTCGAAGGTCAGAAGAGTAATTACGATTTGTTCCGCGATCCGTTTCTGTCGCACCAGAAGACACATGTCCGACGCTGCAGCTAGAACCCATCGACCTCCAGTGCTCACCAGAACTGAAGAGTATGCATCGTGAATCTCAGCTGCTTGACTTCTACAGAAGCCTTGATGGGAGCAAGTACGGAAACCTTGTGGACCACGCATTGAAGCTTGCATCACTTTTGGGGAGCACGTATGTCTCGTGAGCAGACGTTCTCACTGATGACCCTCAACAAGAACCGTCTTCGATCTTCTTTGACGGACATGGCACTGCGAGATGTGCTGATGACAGCCGCCAGTGCGATGATGCCGGATATTGAAAACCTGTCTGCAGCAAAAATGTGTAACGTGTCACGCTAGGCGCGGCCCGCGCAGTTTCCAATAAACAATTTTTTGGCCCGCGTCATTTTTGAGTTGTGCACCCCTGGCCTAGAGCAATCACGCACAAAAAGCGCAGCACCGCGGCGGACTCACTGTAAGTGATTGGTTTAGTCGAAGACAGCAAATGCTCGAAGGCGATGAGTGCCGCGACGGTGCACGTTTGGTGCCACTTGATCGCACCATAACGTCGGCTGCGGATAGGGTTAAAGTGAATTGCATGGCACACACGTAGTAGAGGCAGGCGCATTTGCCGAGATCGGGTAGACAGTTGACAATTAACGTGCCTGCATGTGGCTTCGCCATTTGCTAAGTAATTTCGAAAAAAACAATATTTTTCGCAAGACAATTAAGCACTTTTATGAGTTGTTAATGCGAAAGCATAAATGTCGTTCTTCCGCTCCAATAGTTCGGGTGCGGAGTGCTGGCGTGGACGGCCACGCTTCGATACTGCCGAGGTAACGGCCAACGACCGAGCGCGCGCTCTTTGAAGTCGCCGCGCCACGTTGAGCTCGGCCGCGCAGCCTCTCCGGAGTTTGCCCGGGCGGGCTCTGCGGCCACCGCTCCCTCACACCGACGGCTGGGCCGTTGCGTGCGCTGCGCAGCCATAGAAAGCGCTTCTCGGTGGTGTTCCTTGGAACTACGCCGCGCGAGAGCTAATGGGAGCCTCGTTCCTGAAACTATGATGCGCGCCAGCCAATGAGACCTATCCATCAGATCGCTACAACAGACGACAGGCTTCGCTCCAATCGGACAGAGGAATTTAGGTGCCGTTTGGCGCGGCTTCAAAAGCTGATGACGTCGGTTCGCTCAATAGGAACGGTGCAAACATAATTCAAGCACCGACCAGAGCGCCCCTTGTGGCAAACTGGCTGTTTCGATCGGGGAGGCCACGAGTCGGCGCATTTGAGCTGCGTTGCTGTGGGCTACAAATCGTGATTTTCGAGATGCCTGGTCCCTTTTCGAAGAGCAGGAATAATTGCTGTATAGATGGATGTACCAGTAGTTATGAAAACTTGGCTGATACTAAGTTTTACGGCTTTCCATCGAAGCCGTATGAGACTGAGTGCCGAGCGGAATTGGATAAGGCTCGCGCGTCAATGCAAGTGAGTGGTATTCTTCACATCGAAGTTCACGCTGCGCTTTATAGAGATAACCTGTTTTCAGGACACTTTAGTTGTTATTTTTCTGACAGGTCAGAAGATTTCGAATTTAAGGATGATTTCGTCGCCTCTGATATCTTTACATTTAACAAAGTCACTATTAGCAAAATCATAGAGGCCATAAACCAGCTAAAGCCGAAATTGACAGCGTTCAGACATTCGGTTTCGAACTTTATTTTCAAGGATTGTTCAAATGTGTTTGCACCCATCCCAAAGCGCATATTTAATATTTATTGTGGAAGCGTGTATTTCCATCTGTGGGGGAAGAGCTTTTTATTGTTCCTATTTATATGGCAGGAGATGCTTGCGTAATCAGTAACTACCACCCCGTATCCTTGTTATGTTCTTTCTCTGAAGTTTTTTTAATACTTATGCATAAAGGTGTCTATTTTTACTTTAGACAACGGATTAGTGCCCATCTGCATGGGCTTATCAAGGTACGTCCAGTTGAGACCAATTTCGATACGCTTTCTTAATTACTTGGTATCTTATTATTGTAATCGTCGTCAAGTTGGTGCTATTTATTTTGGCCTTTCGAGAGCGTTCGATAAGGTAAACTATATTTTACTATTTTTTAAGATGTCACCGATAGGGTTTTCCCTCTTCACTTAAGATGGTTTTAAAGCTACTTGACCAATCGTCGCGGTGTTGTGCTATTTTAAATTTCTTCCACTTATCTCTCTTGTCCGATGTCAGGAACACCTAGGACTCTAATCATGAACTGTTATTGTTTTCTTGGTTTTTATCAATGATATAGCCACTTGTGCTGTCAAATCTTGGGATTTTTAGGATTCTTTAGGATTTAGGATTTCTTTAGGATTTTTAGATTTCTTTAGGATTTTTAGGAATAGGAATTCTTTAGGATTTTCAACCAACTACTTTCAAGTCCATTAAGATGCGTACACTTCTCCTGTTCATACAGCTGTTTAACGAGGCGTCGATAAATACTGAATATCTGATACCAAACTCTAGTCTTGTCTTTTCACATAATCAATGATTGTAGAGCTTTTTCTGTGAGGAAATTTTTAAATCTCTAGAAAACCACCTAGGATAGTGAGAGGAGCACGTCAGCTTTTTTGAGACAAAGCCATTTAGTGACGTTCTTAACAATGGAACTTAATCTTTCAGTAACTCAGTCGACTTTTTCATCAGTCAAGACTTTTGACCAGTTTAACTGTTGAAGGAATATGTATAAACCAAGTTTATTTCCATGGGAATAACAAAAATCAACTGAGCTTTCTTTCGCACGTGGCGGGCCAGATAAAAAAAAATTGCTATAAACGGCAGATAGCATGGCTTGGCAGATGGCATAAACTGCATCAGCTGGCACAATTAGATTATCAGCCGGCTTTGTCCGCTTAACGGAGAGTTAGATAAGCACAAGTCAAAAACATTATGGGGAATACGCCAAAACAACGAGGACGAAAACGAGGGAAGAACTAGACAGGACACGGCGTCCTGTCTAGTGAGATTCTTCCCTCGTTTTCGTCCTCGTTGTTTTGGCGTATTCCCCCATGATGCTAAAACCAACTAGCCCAACTAGCCATCCTTATTCAAAAGCATTACCCCATGCCATTCACTGTTTCATTATACAAATTTAAAATTTTGCAAATGATAATAGCCACGAATATTTTCTTGAAGTCACGCTTGTTGTGCAGGAAGCAACAACAGGTGTCCACTTAATTCTAGGAAACTTAAAATCACCATAAACCAGAACCCGAAACTTAGAAAAGTCTATGGTTATTTGGAAGGCTCTGAAGGGTGCCATGAACTTTACCTCATCAAAGAGGAGAGGGAAATAATAATTTTCAATTAAGTAATTAAAACCATCTCGTAAGTCTTTTAACCTAGGTGCATTGTGAATAGGATTCTAGGTGCTTCCTTCGATGAGACTGAACTACGGATTTAACCGCAACAAGAACCCCGCCACCTAGTTTTATTCCAGTGGTATCATAATCATTAGAGAGTTTTAGAATAGGGGGCCCCAACGCTTTGGGGAACCCAACGCTTTAGGGAACCCAACGCAACGACACCTCACGCAGCGTGCTTATAGAATTGGGTTTGATGACGACGCAACGCCGCACGCTCACCTTTTCGCATGCAGCGCCATTGTGGACAACGAACGAACTATTTAACAGTAAAAAATAATTAAAACGCGAAACATTTGCGCTGAAACGACACTTTATGTGGCTTGCGGTACAAATAATAGAGAGAGTAACACCAGTTGAAACGGCAAAGCAAGACCCATCTGCTGACCGTCTCTGAATCAGAAGTTTTACTTCCCTGGTCAAAACAGAGTGCACGCCCTCAAATACCAGGTTATCATGTGCGCCAATGAAATTATCTGCGAATTCGAGGGGCCATTCCGCGGTCACACGCACGACGCTGGTAAGTGCAGCTGGCTTTTAGCCCATCCTGTAGCTGAAGCAGCACGACAGTTATAGAGAGTTTTATAATAGGGGGTTCCAAAGCTTTCGGGCCCAAAAGAAATAGGGGCTTAGCACTGCGCATGCGCAGAACCCAAACTCCGTTTGGGGTCTCGGGTTCGCACGCGCACCCAACGTGAAATTCGAGAAATAGCGTGGGGCCCCCAAATTGCTTGGGACCGGGTTGCGTCGGCAAACATGGCGGCGCCCTTTCCGCTCGCTTCGGAGCAAATTCGTCGTGGTCGGTGCAGTATTAGCCAATTTCATTGCCAATGAATGGTGCAACCGGCTTTCGCTTTGCTTTATCTCGCTCAAGTCACAAAGAATGAGCGGTGGACTCGCCCCATTTTAAAGATCATTACCTGATTCTGGCCGTTCCTAAGCCTAAACATACGTCGTAACTGTTGACATGGTAACGTATTGCTACTCCGTGGCTAAAAGCTCGTTCACACAGACCTTTTTTTACGTTACGTTACGAATAAGTCACCGGGAAATCTAGTGCTTCGTATTAAACTGTGCCAGCAGCAGGTCGACCCGGTCGCGGATGGCTCGCGTGGAGAAATTTCTTCCGATTGCTTCGGAGACCCTTTCGGCAATTGAAGTCCATCTCCTGGAATACTGGAATGGGTTAGTGGCGTACACTTCGCGTAGCACATAAATGTCATCGTCGATCGAGAAGCGAACGCGCGCGGGAGCCTTCTCTTCCGCCATTTTCTTCTGGCCTTGGATCGGCCTCGACTCGTTCGGCTATCCCGCTTCAGGTGTAGCCGAAACAATCCAATTCGTAGCGCTCTAATTTGGCGCTTGTTCTCGTAGAAGCATAGAAAGTTGAGCTAGCTGGTACTTAGGAGACATACCTAAAACAGCGCATAAGCACAGGAGGAAGATAACAGAACACAGGAAAGGGATGCTGACTCCTAACTTATGTATTGTGAAAGAAAGAGAAAGAGGAAGCTTCAGACATGAAGCCCACGTTGTTGTCTTGCTTTCTCCTTTTCTCATCATTTTTATTTTTTTTGTCCGTGACCTTATAATGTCAGTTTTCTCCTTTTCTACTGGAACTTAGTAATGTATCTGTTTTTATTCTTTCTTCTTTTTACCTTGTGGGTGCAGCGCTGGGCTTTTTTTTTTTTTATTAGGTTTAAAGGGAGAAAACAAAGAGATAAGCCAAGGCGTATCCTCGACTGGCTACTTTGTTGGGGTGTGGGGAAGGGGAGAAAAGAATATGAGAGGAAGGAAGAAGAAGAGAAAAAAATTCACAACACTTTGGCACGATTGTGATAACACAGATTGCGTATCAGAGTTGCTAGCGGTAACTGTGTTAATTTGTCTCTGTATAAGAGTCCTCCACAATCGCAGACACCAACGCAGACACCAACACAGTCACGGTCACAAATAGTTTGTCACACACGTGGTCACGTTCTAACACAAAGAAAGTTCGGACGGAGAATGGTAGTCTTGCATTGGTTGGTACCTTTTCAATTAAATTAAGAACATATTTAAAACAGATATTTAACACTAAAGCCTCTCCACCAAGCCTGTACTCTCCAAAAAGATGGAAAACATTTTCACAGCCTTGCGTTGTTCGCCTGGCGACAGCCAGGGGCCTAGTATTTGAGATATGTTTATGTTTGCGGTCTGAATACCTGGTAGGGACATGAGAAGATTTGCACGCTCTGTGTTGTAGAGCGGGCATTCGGAGATGATATGTTTAACATCTTCAGGTTTTTCACATGTACTGCAGTTGGGGCTAGATATAATTCCAAATTTGAACTTGCGGCTATTTGTGTAGGCCGCGTTGATTCGTTAGCCGATGTAACAGCGTTTCTAGTTTCCTTGGAAGGCCTTTCGGAAGGAAGTTTCGTAAACAGGGGTCAATGTGGTGGGAGTAAGCATGATTGTTTTCAGGCGATGTCCAAGTCCGAAGAAAGTGATCCTTACCTAGTGTATTAACAAGTTGGCGACAGTCTGCTTTTGTAAAAGGTATATCTTCACCAAACTCCATATCGTGTCCGCGTGTGGCAGCAGCATCTGCTGCTTCATTTCCAGGGAGGCCGCAGTGTCCCGGTATCCATTGAAATACAATGTGCTGCCCATTGCCTATCGCTGTCGCATGGAGATATAAAAGTTCAGAAACTAACGATTGATTTGTTGTTTTGTAGAGAGGGTTTTTTAAGCATTGCAACGCAGCTTGCGAGTCTGAAAGTACGACCCATTTTTGTTGGAGTTTGGAAGCCGAGATGTGTTGGAGTGACTTTTTAAGGCCATGAAGTTCGGCTGCAGTGGATGATACTTTCCGTAAAAGTCTGAAAGACTCAACGATGTGCAGAGATGGGATATGAATTCCTGAAGATGAAGAAGTATCAGTTGTTGATCCATCTGTGTATATGTGTATAAAGTTTTTGTACCTAGAATGTATATGTGATAGTGCACATTGCAGCAGGACAGTTTTACATTGTGTGGTTTTGTTTGTAATGCCGTCAACATGCAGCGAAACATTCGGTGGAGGTAAAATCCAGAGTGGGCAATCGGGAGGCTCAGGGTAAGCGGCAGCTTGCGGGATATTACGCTGTAGCTGTGCGATATGTTCGGAGACGGCTGAACGCCTTTGTTGTGACGTTTATTAGGTGATGTTGATGATGTTGAGTTTTGTATCTAAGGTAAATGCGGAGAATTTCTTGAATGCGCATGATGTTAAGTGGAAGTTGGCGGGCTTCGGCAAGTGTTGCTAACGTGGATGAATCTGGAGGCAATCCAAGACATATCCTTAGCGATTTATTATGTCCTGCCTGAAGGTTCGACATGTTGCTTTTGCATGTATTTAGCACTGCTAACGAGTACCGCAACAAGCCATTTACGAGGGAGTTTTGTACTCTGAGCATGGAGTATGTTGATTTACCCCAAGATTTACCAGTCAGGCAGCGGAGGACGTGACTTGCTGAGTCTATCTTTTTCCTCAGCCTCTTAATATGAGGGGTCCATGTAAGGTTTCGGTCAATAATAAATCCCAAAAACTTATGCTGTGAAGCGTAAGGAATTGTTCTTCCTGCCAAAAGTAAGGGAAATCTTTTCATTGACATGCGTGTAAATGCCATTGCAATTGTTTTTTCTGGTGAGAGGCTGAGTCCGCGTGAATTTAGGAAGTTGCTAATTATTCGAAGTGTATGTTGAAGCTTTCTCTGAGAAATGAAGCGATTTTGATTGGTGGTCCATATGCAGACGTCATCAGCATAAAATGTAATTTTTACTCCCTCAGGGAGGTTCCGTACAAGAGATATTAGACACAAGTTGAAGAGTGTCGGGCTGAGGACACCACCTTGCGGGACACCCCTATTAACTGTATGAGGAGAGGTGCGCCCCTCCATTGTGTCCATGAAGACAGTCCGATTATTAAGGTAATCTTCAATCCACGAGTAAATTCGACCACCAATTCCATGTTCAGATAAGGCTGTTAATATTGCAGCGTGTTCAACAGAATCAAAGGCCTTACGAATATCTAGAAAAATGGCTATTGTTGTCTTCCTCTCCGATATACCGTGTTCCACACAGGTAATGAGGTCAATCACATTGTCTATTGCTGACCGCCCGGATCGAAATCCGGACATTGCCTCAGGGTATATGTGATTATTTTCAAGGTACCAGCTTAGCCTTGTGAGAATCATCTTTTCCATAACTTTTCCAATACAGCTTGTGAGAGCAATTGGCCTATATGATCCTAAATGAAATTGAGAATGCCCCGGTTTTAGAATAGGTATGATTTTAGCCCTTTTCCATTCCGTGGGAACGGAGCTATTTGTAAATGATGAATTGAATGCTTCAAGTAGTCTACGTCGTGGATTGTCTTTTAACCTACTGAGAGCGGCATATGTCACTCCATCAGGACCCGGGGAGGACTTTTTTTTTGGTACTTTGTAAAGCACTGTCGAGTTCACTCAGCGTTAAAGGGAAATCTAGTCTGCGGTCGAATGAGGCAGGAGTTGTCGGTTTCTTTACTGTATACGGAGCTCTGCTGTCTGAAATCAGTTCGCAGTATGACTCGGCAACTTCAAGTTCGGTTGAATCTTCTCTGAGAGCAATAGCCCTGAAAGGATAGCGTTGGAGGTGTGTTTGGCGCCGGATGCCGCGAACTATCTGCCACATTTTTGCTAAGCTATTTTTGGCGTCTAAGGACAGACACAGTTCTCGCCATGATTTCCGTGCGAGGGCATCCAAATACCGTCTTACTTTTTTTTGCGCTCTCCTGTCTGCTCGCCGATCTTCCAGAGTTCTTGTTCTCCTCGCTTTCCTTTCTGCTCTTCGCCTAATTGCACGCAATCTCTCATACTCTGCATCTATTTCATTTCTGTTAATCGGCATTTTTGTTCGTATTGTAGACTTTGCCAGGCAGTCCTTTATGATTGGTCCTAGGTCTTCTTCCAAGGTAGTAGCAGTAATGGACTCATTTACAAGTATAGAAAATTTTTCCCAGTTTGTGGCAATCAAAGTATGAGTCTTTTTACACTCAGTAAAATCCTTTACAAAATATTAGGAGGGGCATGTGGTCGCTTCCTCTACTCTCGAGGTCAGTGGTCCAGCGAAAATTATGATATTGGTCCGCTGATACAAAAGTTAAATCTAATGCACTACTACTATTACCTCTATGAAAAGTTGCGCTGCCATCATTTAGGAGACAGAGATTAAATTTTTCAATAATACTCAGCAGGGCAGAGCCACGTGTATCTGTGTACCTGCCACCCCAAAGTTCATGGTGAGCATTAAAATCGCCACATAATACATGGGGCGAGGGTGTAGTCTCTAATAAAGTCTCAAGACGTCCAATATCAAATTTAACTTGTGGCTGAATGTATGCTGATATTAACGTGAATGTTTTTGATTTGTTTCGTACTGTCACGCATGCATATTCATTTGTTTCATGTGGGGGGACTTGATGTTCATTGGAAACGAGATCATTTCGCACAGCTATTAAAGCTCGACTAACTCCGTTTGTCCGCGCTGATGTGCTGTATGAATATCCCGAAAGTCTCAGTTTGGTAACATCTTCTATTCCTGCCTCCGATATTGCTAATAGTGGAAAAGAGTGGGTTCGTACAAGTTGTTTGAAGCCAGAAATTTTTGAGCGAAGACCATTTGCATTCCATTGAAAGACAGTTGTTTGATTTAGAATATCACGGAATGGTTCATTTAGTTGAACCAAGCCAGGAGGCAAGGTTGAATGTAATTAATTAGGCTGAGTATTATAGGAGCCCATGTGTAGTTGCCTTGTCTTAGAAAGCTCCGCACAAAATCGAAAGCCATCGTTACGGCTGATTCGCAAAGGGATTTGTTGTTTTGTATGGGAGTTTCATGGCGGGGCACATTTTTGAGTGGAGACACACGAGCATGACCACTTCCATCAGTGTCAGTGTACTTACTGGTTACTGATCTCGGCTCCGTTTGCGCGATGTCAGCATCTATCGTCATGGATTCTGCCCCACCCGGCGCGATATCTTTACGCGAGCTCTTTGGAGACTCGGCTGTTAAGATATCCTTATAGGATTTTTTGGATGTGGCATGTACATGATGAGGTGTTTCCACGATCTCTTCATTCACGCGCACATTTTCAGGGCAGACCTCTGTAGAGGGATGTTCTTTCCTCTTTGTGACAATGGCTTCCTTGGGAGCAACTGTGTCTGTAGCGAAGCCTCTCTTACGCAGCTCAGCTTTCTTTTGCTGTTCAATTCGTATGGGACAGGTGGGGTCGAGTGCGTCATGTTGCTTTCCGCAATTGATGCATTTTGGGTTTGTGGCATCACATTTTGAACTGCTATGCCCTCCTCCGCATCGGGAACAGGTCTCGCCTTTTTCAGAGGTCACGCCCTTGTGGCCATAACGGCCGCAGTTTTTGCATTGCAAAGGACGTTCTTCGAATGGCGAGACCTGATATCGCACTCGAGATAGGAGCACATATCGGGGCAAGAAAACCGAGTCGAATGTTATTTTGACTACTGTAGTGTCCCTCAGTCTTCTTGCATGAACTACTGGTAGATCAGAAGATAGATGTGTTTGAATGTCTGAGTC
>JAZHYW010060365.1:0-36975 GCA_037355805.1 Ixodes ricinus | reverse complement strand
CACTTCGGGGAATGGTCGTCGTCACGAGCCAGGAAGCTCCCGGACGTGCGGCATAAACCCCGCCTCTAACAACGGCAAAACACGAGCCCTTTGCTGCAAAGTCGAACATGCGCCTGCTCCTCTACGCCGCGATGGATTGTAGCGAATGACATGAGCCAGCACAACCAATCTGGCGTGGAGTAAGCGCGGAGAACATAGCACGTGGTCTGGCGCGCACAAGCCAACAGGCGCTCTCAAAGCGTTTTTTTTCCGTTCTTCTTTTGTAACATTGTGTGCGCTCCATCTTGCGCACCGGAGAGCGTGAGTTCTCTTTTCTTTTTTTGTTGTTGTTATTTTTCTTTGACGCCGTCGGTCTGGCAGCCCGGCTCGAAAGACAAGGGCGAACCTTTCTCAGCGCGTGCTCCAAAGCGCTCCTCTGTAGCATCGTGTGCGGTTCATCTCCGCGTCGGAAAACGCAAATTCTCTTTTCCTTTTTTTTTTTTTTTGTCGCCGAGTTGACTTTGGCTCGGCACCAAAGTCAGCTCGTAAAACTTACTTTTTTCGTTATTACTTTTTTTTTGTAGTGCGCGATTTTTCGTGGACCTGACGTTTAGTTACGCTGCCCTCCTAAGCCTGCTTTTACACACGCGTTTTAAGCGCAGACGGCAGCACACCACTTTGGGCAATAAAAGGAAGTTTAATTTTAACCATTTTTCTGTCCTTTTCTTTAATTCGATCATTCGGATAATTCGACAAAATTTCAAGGACCCGTCGAGATCGAATTAACAGAAGTTTACTGTACTATGAAAACGTTACCTCCCATACAGCACAATTTTCAGCTCTTTTCCTCATTACATCTGCCAGTAAATCTGCCAGATTTTTCTTGTAGTATACTACTGAATTTGACATGTTAGTTTGGCTACAATGAAAGTGACGAAAGTCACTTGCCCGACTCCGGAACAGTGTGTGTTTCTATACGCTCAAACAACTATACTTTGCAGCTGATGCTACGAGCTGATGGTACCAATCAGCCAGTGTCAGAACTGCACCATCATGGTGTTTGTCATGTTTCTGTACATGTTTGATCATTGCCAAACCAATCATAAACAGAAAAGGCCTAGTGACTTGTGCTTTTGATGCTGCTTGATTGGTCCCATTAGCTTGTAGCATCGGCTGCATCTGGACTTAAGCTTAAACTAAGTATAGTAGCACAGTTTTTTAAGACCCCCTCCCCGAAACCCGAGCATCCTGTTTTCTACTTCGAGGATTAGGGTCGTACCTTACTTATTATTGATGGTGATTTGTTGGTTGTAATAAACTCTAGGGCTGTGCAATTGATAGATCAACCTACCGATTAATCAATTAATGCTTTAATCGGGATTAATTTTTTAACATGTTAATTGGTAAAATGTTCCGTAATCAAAAGAAAGTAAAAATTCAACGCTTTCACCACGCAGATCTTGATGAGTACACCTGTATGAAGGGCAAACTTTAGGTGAATTTTATCTTAAAGTAAACTATAGGAATGAAATTTGCAGCTCCAAACAAGTGCAGAAGGTTACACTGGCTCAGCCACTTCAACGCCGTTCAAGCGTCTGTTTAGCACAGCAAAGACTATTGGGAACAATCAAGGGAGATCGCTCAAGATCTTGCCGGAGAATATCAACGAACCTCTTTGTTTCATGCAGCTGAAGTAATAATCTTTGAGTGCGAGTGTCTTGGAACTGTTTTCAACTGCACATTGAGGTTGATTCGAAATCAAATTTTATATTGTGCCGTTTGTCACATATTCAACAAAGCACACACAAAAAATTGTTTTGCTTTTTTATGTATTATGCATAAAAAGAATGAGACCGATTAATCGATTAATGGGTGGTGATTGTTCGGGTTAAGTTTTAATTGATGCCCAGCCCTAATAAACTCTTCAATATTATTTCCTATTTGTGAACTTTATAAAGAATGAGAAAACCACAAAGTATATAAGGGTCTTGCAAAGGGTCCATATCACATGAGCGAATGACGTTTTAGTGAACAGCGGCCGTTTCTGCGAATCAACGTATTAGTGGATGACGTCTCACTGGGGCGAGTGTTAATTCACCCACCCCTCTTCGTTTGGCGCTGCTTTGCGGCAACAGTCTGTGGCGGCTCATAACAAAAATGTTAACCTACCTGGCCCCCATACACTACCATTCGCTAAAGTGTCTTTCTTTGAAAAGTCGTAGACGGGACTTCGCTCGCTAGAATGTCATTCGACGAACTGAGTACCACCCATCTTGCAATAGTGTTGTAGTCACTTGCTGCACAACATGGCAGTTCAAGTTGCACAGTCTGAGCTGTACCCCCCAAAAAATGTTCTCAGACCCCGTTTACATTGTACTCAAAATTTGTAAGAGTTCAGGTTAAAGGGCTTCAGAATGAACCCCTTTAAGGAATCGGTGAATAAGCTCACAATCTCAACCAAGTGTGCGTAGGCCTATTTCGATGCACTGGTTCACTGAATTTTTAAATAGTTTGTTCTGAAAGCCGTTCGACTGCCTGTGAAATGAATATTTAACATGTTCCTTTCTTTTATTAATAAATAACGATACTTTTAGTGTACCATACTGTATTTTTAGAGGCAATCGTGTCAGTACAGTGTAAAAACAGAAAGTATGGTTTATATGTGGTCCTTTCTTAAATTAAGTTTCTAGCATAACAGTTGAGCTAGTATTTTGCTCGCATATTTTTGGAAACATAAAATATTTAGGCTAAAATGGTTGTTTGTTTGCTTCTCTTACAGAAAACTTGGTTCAATAGAAAGACGAAGGGGTTAACCAAGCTGATGCTGGCTGACTACTTTGCACTGAGTAAGGGGAAGAGGGATAAAGAAAAAAATTACATCATCTTTCCGAGGGGAACCATGGGGTGATGCGGAGCATCGTGTTGGTTCTGAGGAAAGAGTCAGTTGCGTGCTGACGTCGAGAGATGGCGCCACCGACTGCCCTAGCGTTACCCCCTACGCGAGCCTTCGTCGCGGCTCGCGACAGAGAAACTTGAAACGCTCGCCGCTCGCCGTTTATTTTTTTTCACACTTGAAGGAGAGGAGACTAGAGGAGGAGAGTTGCGCGTGCGCGCGCAGTGTGAGTAGAAGCGAACGAACGCGCAGTGCACGCAGCTGGTAGAGAGAGAGAGCGGAGAGAGTAACGCGCAGCTGTTGGAGAGAGGGAAGGAGAGTTGCGCGTGCGTAGTGCGAGTACAGACTACGACGCCGCGGGACATAGACCCGAGCAAGAGATGCTCCGCATCTAAAAACACGTACTGTAGATGACCCAATTTTTGCGAGGACCTAATTTTTGTTAATTTTGCAACTTAAGATGTTGCAGAAAATTGGCCTTGTAAATACATCCCACATTGTAATGGACAAAGTGTGTAGCATATCGCACCAAATTGCAAAATGTTCTTTAAAGTGTCCTGTCAAGCATTATTGCCTTTAAAACTTTAGTCACTGCATTTGTAGCCACCTCAGCTTCTTGGTAGGTTTGCCATGGACCAAGGAGCCGTTGAAGGTATAAGGGTCGGCCGAAAGATTTGCTGCTTGGACCATATGGTGACTCGTTCCTTGTCATATTGTGCACTCGCATAAGAGACAATGTTTGTTTCTTCGTTTCTTAGGGCATAAGCAGAGAAGAGCTGGTGACCAGGCTAGACCGTCTCCAGCGGAACTGTGACCTGCTCTTTGTCAAGAATGCGTCAACCTGCACCGACGGTTGCTTTTCACGATGACGGGCAGGTGACCGCTCAAGCCTCGTCTGCTGCAGTGCGCTGTTCCGCGGCCGACATGGGCATGGCTCCCTGGGGAGATCGGGCTGACTTGGAGAGGCTCTCCCAACAGCTGCAGCACCAGAAGCAAGAGGTGAATGAGCTCTGGGCAGCAGTGCAGGCACCGCTAGTGGCATCTTCTTTGTCCCAGAGGCCATTGTGCTTCCGTGCATCGATTTCCCTACACACTCCTAGAGGGTGTACACCCCCCTTGTTTCTCTGAAGGCACCCCCTTAATTCGCAGTAACTCCTCTATTTTCAATGCCCCCCCCCCCTAAAATTCTAGACACACCCCCTAATTTCAATTTCTAGGGAAACCCCTGCCTCTGTGTCAACACAGAATGTGTTATTGGGCTGGGTTTCGTAAGAAAAGTGACAAGTCACACTCGAGAGTGGCATACAGGCTCATGTAAGCACTTTAAAGGGGCTATATTGCTTGTATGACCTTGGGGACAGTCATGTGACACTATGATGACACATGACATCATGTCTGAACTGAACGCCTAAAAACAAGGACAAGAGGAAAAAGGGACAACACGTTGGCAAGTACGCCATGTTGTCTCTTCTTCCTCTGTCCTTGTTTTTCAGGCGTTCAGTTCAGATGGAAAACCAACAAGCCCAACATATATTTTTGATGCATCATAACTAGGGTTGTGCAAATATTCGAAATTTCGAATAGTAGTTTCTGAATAATATACTATTCGATATTCGCTTTTAGAAGAACTGCACTACTCGCGTTTTTCGAAGTGTTCATTGTGGTGGGTTAGCCCTGTTGAGCGCGCTTCTTCCCGAGCACCGGTGCAGTGTGGAGAAGCAATACCCGCGGAAGCGAGCCCCGCAGGTGTTGCTTCTCTGCATTACATTGGTGCTCGGGAAGAAGCGCACTCAACGAGGTAACCCACTGCGATAAACATTTAGAAAGGTATGAATATCACCATTGCTTGCTTGGAAGAAAAGTATACATTCAAAGCGGAATGGTACAAGCGTGCCGGCTGTATATGAAAATAAAATGGAAACTTCGTGAATCTGTATATCTGCATTGTAGGAGAAGTTTCAAATTTAAACTGACTGTTATGCAAGACATATCTGCCTATGTTAGGCAGATATGTCCTTACAACCTGCATTCATCATGCGCAATTTTCTTTTTTAACTGGAGGTTAAAGAAAGAATATTTTATATAGCAAGATTCGTAAATTCACTCAATTGGGTATAGTTAGCCATCTCTATGGGATTCATTTTATGTCAAATCAATCGTTTACTAGCCATCCCAAGACATCAGACCATCTGAGGTCACAGTTCATAAATATAGATAGATTAAACTTAGCTTATAAATGAACAAGTGGAACAACCTTTACAAGTTTAGCTGGGTTTTCGTCTAAGCATTATGCAATGGAAGTGAAAGGCGTGGAAAAACTATTGATATTAGAATCGAAAATATTCGGCCAAAATCACTATTCACTTCGAATTCGCTCGAACTCAAAATCCACTATTCGCACAATACTAATCATAACGTTGTGCCTGCATAGGCGAAAAGTTTTCAATTTTCCAGGGGTGGGGTGGTGCACTTACCTCGCCTCCCCCATGCACCCAACCACACGATGCTCCCTTGGGGGGAGAGGGGGGGATTTTGGAATTCACAAAGGATGGGGGGGGGGGGCTGGCTTAGATTTCCAAGTTTACCTGTAGTTTCTCCGAGTTGATCAGATATGATCAAGACACGCTTAACTTTTTGTCTGTTGTGTAACATTCAGATTCGCTTGTCGAAGAGTGTGCAGTTGAAATATGATCCGAGGTCGGCCATTAGTAACTGATAGACAACCCACTGGCGTCCCTTTAATCTAGGTGGGCAGGATCTTGGCTCAGCAAGAGCAGCTTTTCCTCAAGCGCTTGGATGCCATGTCCCAAAACCTCGCCTTGCTGTCCAAGGTAGGCATTCATTTCCTTCATTCCAAATATTCGTTAGGCCTCCGTCAATTTACCCACCTTTTGCATGCTTAGAATAATTATAAAAATGCCCTCCAAACCTAAAATTATTATTTTAAAATAAAACAAAATAAAATAGCTCTGTTGGTTTTTAGCACTGTTGTACTGCTAGAAAGCCCATTCTGCAGCTTAACACATACGCATCCAAAGCACTATCAGTTATTAGCGATTCATCGCCTGATTGGCATGTGTTGTCAAGATTGACCGAGGTGGTTTTAGAAAGTTCAATACTTATGCACTTCACAACAATTACAATCAGTGCAGAATATAGGTCAATCTTTTTTTTTAATGAGGGCATCTAACTTTCTGCAGAGTATTAAACCCGTTTATAACGAACTGCAGGAAGTGCTATGATCAGTTTGATATAGCAAGTAGTTTGATATAGCAAAAACATTTACAATGAACTTCCACAATGTGTTCGTTGTAAGGCGAGGGCTTCTCTTTCTTTCTCATCTCTTCGCTTCCGCCTTGTAACAAAGCGCTGGAAAGTTTTTTTTTTTTTTGCATGCATGCATGCAGCGTTTGGTCTTTTAGCTTATCTCTCTTTCTGAATCGCTTTTCTTCGTGAGGAACCGCTTTGGGATGAAAATTTGTTTTTGTGCGTGCATGCGTGCAGAGTGTTTTTCTAGCTTTTTTTCCTTCTGAATCGCTTCTCTTCGCTCAATTTTGTTCACGGCTTGAGCTCCTAAAATTTCCTTTCTTTCCTACTTTTTTTTTTGGGGGGAGGAACAGGCTAGAAGACGATTGTTTGCGCGTGTTTGGAAGCTTTCCCGAGGGGAAAAAGTTCGATATAGCCAATATGTTGTTTGTTATAAAAAGTACTTTTTACATGCATTTTTATTTAAATTTTCCGTGAGTTCGATATTGACACTAATTTTCTGCACGTGGGTTCGTTCTAAACGGGTTTCACTGTACATGGAGAGCGTACGATTCTGATTTACAAAGGCGTGAATGACCAGGCACTGGTAAGACTAGGGCTAAAAAATATTATGGTAATCCCTCGTTATAACGAAGTCAACGGGATGGCAAAAAGATTTGATACATATAAGCAACAATTCAATAAAAGCAAAAGACCAAAAACAAAATACAGTGCCAGCAGCCTTGAAGTTTGTGGACGGGAAAACTACGGAACACTCTGACCATCTATTTAATCAAACAAACCTTGGTTTGTCTGAGTGAGAGATCCCTACAACAAACATTTTAGGGACCTCTCACTGTACCTAAGTGACCTAGATAATACAGAAGTCTCTCCTTTCCAAGAAAGCGGATATCACCGTCATCCCCTCTGGTGTTCTCGTAGCTGCCACAGTGTGGTGAATATTTGCGGCACTTTGGAGGGGTTGGTGCTTAACATATGATCAGAATTCCGAAGTTATGGAAATGTTAATAGTGGGCACTTGTCTGAAAGTGGGGGCTTCCCAGTATTTTACGGTACTGTATCTGTGCTGGAATTTCGAGCATGTAAACATCATTCTCAATATCCCAACACAGGCTGTGCTTTCGATCGAAGTGTCGTTGGTGTCTCATCATTCACTATGGCTTCTTTCATAATGTCTATGACCTTCCATGCGCTCTGTGGAAAAATGGATTTGTTGTATAGTAGTAATAAAACAAACACTGTAGTCGCTCGTGATGTACTGTATCCTATATTTATGTACGGCTCGTACGGCATGACTGGCTGTCACGCATTGCTTGCACGTGGCTTCATGCAAATCAGTGTCCCATGATTCACTTTAGCCTGTACTTGTGGGGAGTCTACGGCACAAATCCTAAACATATTTTGCATTGCTCTCCTCGTGTCTGTGTTCACCAAAATTTTGAGCTCTTGCTAGGGTTGTGTACGATCAATCAATCGATCAACACCTGGGTTTGCAGGCCAGCATGACCATGGAACACAAGCTGTCTCAGATAGAGGGCCCCCAGGGAGCGCCGCAGTTTCTGGGGCCTAGCTTGCATGGCCGGATGTCGTGCACTGTTGGCGCAAGGAGGCGGTCCAAGGCAGTGCTCCTGAACAGGACGCTCCTAGACAGAACGGACTTCCCTTGTCCCACAGGCAGCCCTATCAGGGCAACCTGGCCCTACTCGGAGGCCTCCAGAGCGTCGCCCCTCAGGTTTCCTCAGGTGCGATAGATAACAAATGTTAAACAAAAATATAGTGCAATGCATGCCAACCATAAAATTTTCCTCCATTTCGATGATTACTAGTTAGATGGGAGTCCTGATGTTCATGACGTGTAACATATCTCAACTTCTTGCCAGAACGGGCTGTGGTGCGACTTGCGGTGCGACTGGGACAAGGGCAGACAGAGGAGAAAACATAGGACAAGCGCTGAACTAGCAACCGATTCTGTTGAAAAGAAAAAAATACATATGATGCTGCTGCTGCTCGTGCAGGCATGTCCCTCCGTGGCCCTGGCGCTTCTTTTTCACTCCAGACGAAACCGGCCGAGTTACCGAAGATTGAAAAAATCAGCAGAACCCATCCTTTGGGAATGATTATCTACGTTAATGCGAATAGCATCAAACGGTGCGAAGTTATGCGCGTTCGTCAGGTGGCCGGCACACTCTAGATACGCCAGCCCACTCTTGAGGCGATTCTAAATTTGTTGAAACTTTCACAGCCCTGCGCACGATCTCCGCAGCCCAGCACGTGCGTTTGTGTCACTTAGGAAGGCGAGCAAAGCACGCGCCATACGCACAAACACTCAAAATGGTACCGACCAGACTTTCTGGCGTCTCAGCTAGTCTCAACCAACGGTACTCTAAACGGTTGTTTATATCTTTACCATAGGACGCGCTTTACAGCGCTGTCACAGCTACCGGTGCGCGTGCTTCCATGCACGAGGGCTCATTCCGCTTCGTGAGGCTGAGCACGGTCGCTACATCACCCTCTCCCGAGCGCGGAGAGGGTGAGCTAGCGGCCGTGCTCAGCCTCACGAGAGCGTGAATGAGCCCTCGTGCATGGAACGCGCGCACCGGTAGCTGTGACAGCGCTGTAAAGCGCGTCCTATGGTAAAGATATAAACAACCGTTTAGAGTGCGTTGAATGACTGCCTTCATAGCTCTGTGGTTAGCGCGTCTGCCTGCTGATCAAAGGGTCAACGGTTCGAATCCCAGCCGGCGCCGGTCTTTTTTATTTATTTATCGACCCGCGGCGTAAGAGGTTAGATAGCCAGATAGATAGATAGATACATAGACGAAAAGTGCGTGAAGTATCCAAAGAATGCTATTCGCATTAAAAGCAGATCTCGCTGTTCATCAAAGTCACTGTCGGCAGGCTCACACACGAGGATCCGTTTTGCGTTATGTAGTACTATGTCTCCATCATTTCTCGAGGTAGTTTGTCCTTGTGTAGGAACATCACTGTCGTGTTGGTGAAAAGGGGTTGGCATCCGCAATCCCGGCAATGCATCGCGAGATGTGTGTAAGCTGGTTCCTTTCAAACAACTGTGGTGTCTCTCGTAGTCGTATATTAAGGCAACGCCCAGTCTGTCCTATATAAGCATGCCCGCAAGAAAATGGAATCTTGTATGCCATATCTCCTATTCAGGCGACAAACTGCATTCCATGTTTGATGCTGCACCTACTGCGAGACATTGGATCATCTTTTCTCGCGCGTTTGTTGACTGGGGAGCATACTGAGCTGAGCTTGTGGCGGGCAGAAAAAAAATCAGCAGAACCCATCCTTTGGGAATGATTATCTACGTTAATGCGAATAGCATCAAACCGGTGCGGAGTTATGCGCGTTCGTCAGGTGGCCGGCACACTCTAGATACGCCAGCCCACTCTTGAGGCGATTCTAAATTTGTTGACACTTTCACAGCCCTGCGCACGATCTCCGCAGCCCAGCACGTGCGTTTGTGTCACTTAGGAAGGCGAGCAAAGCACGCGCCATACGCACAAACACTCAAAATGGTACCGACCAGACTTTCTGGCGTCTCAGCTAGTCTCAACCAACGGTAGCTCTAAACGGTTGTTTATATCTTTACCATAGGACGCGCTTTGCAGCGCATCAGCCGCAGCCGGTGCGCGCGTTCCATGCACGAGGGCTCATCCGCTCTCGTGAGGCTGAGCACGGCCGCTACATCACCCCCTCCCCGAGCGCGGGAGAGGGTGAGCCAGCGGCCGTGCTCAGCCTCACGAGAGCGGAATGAGCCCTCGTGCATGGAACGCGCGCGCACCGGTAGCTGTGACAGCGCTGTAAAGCGCGTCCTATGGTAAAGATATAAACAACCGTTTAGAGTGCGTTGAATGACTGCCTTCATAGCTCTGTGGTTAGCGCGTCTGCCTGCTGATCAAAGGGTCAACGGTTCGAATCCCAGCCGGCGCCGGTCTTTTTTATTTATTTATCGACCCCCGGCGTAAGAGGTTAGATAGCCAGATAGATAGATACATAGATAGACGAAAAGTGCGTGAAGTATCCAAAGAATGCTATTCGCATTAAAACCACATTCACATCGTATCTCTAGGCGACTTTTTTGAGTCTGTGGGAAAGGCGGTGGGTGTACGGCATGAATGAAACTTTCTTCTTCTCTTTCTGCTTGAGGTCACATTGCTTGATCCTTGGATCTGTTTTAAAGTGTTTCACCATTTTTTTTTCTTAAGCTGAAGAGATGACTGAATTAGGATATCCCGTATCCTTGAGCAGCTGAATTGGGGACATAAAGCTGGAATTCAATTCTGTGGATGCATTAAAGCAGTCCTCAGACAGGAAAAAGCAATGCCTTGTTTGACAAGATTGGAGTGGGCTGATTGAAAGTTGAGAAGACCCTTCGCTGTTCTGGGACTGTAAAACCAGCAAACAGGATCGCCCCCCACTTCGACGAGGAGATCCAAAAACTGAATGAGGTTCTTTTTTTGGGCTTCATAGGTGAATCAAAGTCCTAGTTCTTTTTCCGTGAATATCTTCAGCACACCGTCAAGCGTCTGATGGAATACTAAATAATCGTCCACGTACTCAGCAAATACCAAATAATCGTCCACGTACACCACAAATACTAAATAATCGTCCACGTACCTAAACACTTCTTTGGTGTTCTTCTCCAAGCAGGGTTCCAGATCCCGATCGATCCTGTCTATGTAGATGTTATTGAGCACAGGGGCTACCCTTGACCCTATGCATACTCTGGACTTCTGTACGTACACCTTGTCCTGCCATCCGATGAGTGCGGACTTCAAAGTAAACGGACAAGAGTTCAAGAAAGTCTTCTACTGTAATCCCGCATCGCCTCCTGAAGTTGCTTTCATCGTTGTGTTCCATTATGCACTCCTTGACACTAACCATGACGTCGTCGTGTGCCATGAAATAATATAATACTTCAACATTGATGCTGAACGCGCTTGCACCTGCTTGGGTTACTGACATTCAGAAAGTCAACAACCGCCTTGGAATTGAGGACGCACATTGGGTTGCACATGTAGGGAGCCGAGGTGCCTTTGCAAATATCCTAAAACAGCCTGTAACCAAGAATCCCGTTCAGGGACTATGGTGCGGAAGGGGACTCCTGGCTTATGGTATACAAGATTCCGTTTTCCTGCGGGCATGCGTATATAGGACAGACTGGGCGTTGCCTAATATACGTCTACGAGAGCACCACAGTCTTTTAAAGGAACCGCTTACACACATCTCGCGATGCATTGTCGGGATTGCGGATGCCAACCCCTTTTCACCAACACGACAGTGATGTTCTGACACAAGGACAAACTACCCCGAGAAATGATGTAGACGTACTACATAACACAAAACCGGTTCCTCGTGTGTGAGCCAGCCGACAGTGACTTTGACGAGCAGCGAGATCAGCTTTTGGATCTTGGATAACTCGGCCGGTTTCGTGTGGAGTGAAAGAAGAAGCGCCAGGGCCACGGAGGGGCATGCCTGCAGCGAGCAGCAGTCATCATGGGTATTTTTTCGTTTCAATAGAATCAGTTGCTAGTTCAGCGCTTGTCCTTGTGTTTTCTTCCTCTGTCTGTCCTTGTTCCAGTCGTGCTGCAAGTTATGATGAGACTCTTACCAACTCGCCCAGTTGTCCATTTTGCTATGTGGCACGTTTTTTTGCCGGCTCGTGCTGGCAAATGTTCGTCACGCAGTCATGTTGGCATGCCGAGAGCATGTGCTGTGCCCTGGACATAGTTGAGTTTGACGATTTTCTCCACATCAACTGGTGGCCGATGCGGACCCGAATACATGCCGACAGATTGGTTGCCGTCCTAGTGCCGGATGGCCGGTACGTTGGCTTATGGCAGGCACGCTGGCCACGAATTGCACCATGGACAGATTGGATGTGAGCCGATGCTCATGTCTATTCCAGGGCAGCGCTCGGGCGCGACACGGCTGGGCACAATTTAGGTACTATTTAGTACATCACAATCTAGTTAATACCGTATTAACTCGCAGAATTAACGCACTTTTTCCCGAAAAATCGATGCAAAGGGGGGGGGGGGGGGCATTCATTACGCGAAGTAAAATTTTTGCGTCTGTATTTCCTCGCATAGTGAACAGACCCTTTATCCCGGAAAATCGACGTAACTTATCTCTTTGCGCGCGGCGCGCGACTTGTGGGAATTTGCGTACCGCCGCCGATACGCCGTTCCCCACGTGGTCCGTCAACAACCAGAGTCCAGCCTGGTTCTTTCACGGGAGCGGGATTCCGCTCCCCGTTTATTGGTACATAAAAACACAACGCTACAAAACACACAATCTATACTACAAACACACTCGACATTACTCAAATATTTACAAACGTCCGTTAAGCCCAAAGCTTAACACAAAGAGGGCCTCTAGGCCTCGTGTCCCGCTATTGCCCGAGAGCAGTTGCTAGCACTCGCCTTTCTTGAGCGCCGGCCGGAATCCTAAGAGACTCTTGCCTCCCGGTTACCCGACAATATCGACCGATGGGCGAGGAGGTTTTCTCCTCGCCCGCCATGGGGGCGTCTGCAGCGCCATCCAGTGGCTAGGAGAGAAAGCGGCCCGTCGGGAGCCGAATTCGAGATCCCGATCGACCCCGCGGCGACACGACCACGTGATCGTGTCTGAGGCGAGGCAACTAAATAGCTGCCCAGCGGCCAAGACTGCTAAATGGTTTGATAGGCGCCCTCGTGAATGCACGGTGCGCCATACTCCCCTCTCCTAAAAATCGAAGTACGCCGGGATTCCGACGTACGGCTAGGCTGCTCGGGAACACCGTCGTTGTTTGGCCTGGAAACCCCCTACCCGCACACCCACACCACTGGTCTCATGGGTCGTCCTCACTGAGGTCCATCAGTTCGCCTGAGGCCTGGGGTTCGCGGGCACCGCACACCTCACAGTAGACTGTGTCGACTTCGGCTTGGCGGCGGCCTCCGGGGCAACGGGGTCCTTGAACAGTGTGCCTGGCCACCATGAGACTGGCCCCCCCATGGAGTGGTTGTGACCCAGCTGCGACAGCCCTCCCGGAACGATGCGGGCTGGAAGTCCAATTTCACTGAGAACTGCACCCGGCGTCTTGCGTGACGTCGCGGAAGTCCAACGAGGCTCCCCGAGCTGTGGTTCCGGCCGGGGAATACGCTGCCCGAAGATGAGGAGTTCAGCCCAGGCTGGTGTTTGTCCAGACGGCGACTCATCCTTTCATCGTCTCCCAGGAGACGACCATTCGGTGCACACCAAGTTGCGGGCCGAGGCAGCAGCCGCAGGGCCGATGACAGTTTACCAGCCGAACGCCGTGCGCAAAAATAAAAACATTGAAAGCAAAAACAAAACAACAACAAAAAAACACTGAGGGTTCCGAGGCACCCCCTCCCCCCATCCACAAAGAAAAAAAAAGAAAAAAAAACAATGCTGGGAACGCCGATTTCGGATCGTTCACCCTCTCCTTCCCTTTCCCGGGCCACGCACTCTACGAGGTTCCGATCCCATCGGGTTGCCTCCGGCTACGCGTGTTGTAGCTGTGCCGCGGTGGTCCCAGGAAATCCTGAGATCGTTGGTGCCCGCGAATGCCCCTTTGCGGCCCGCTTGACCGGCTCATCCCCTTCCCTGGGGAAAAAGGGTTTCAGTTCGCCGATGTGAACTGTCCCGCGGACGAGATCAGAATTCTGGTCCCTCAGCGTGTATGTCAGTCGGGACCTCTTGGAATCGATGACGAAGGGGCCAACCCACTTGGGGGCCAACGCCGCCGAGAAGAACTTGCTCGCATCGCTCTGAACGTGACTTCGCCGAAGAACGGTGTCGCCCACCTCGAACTGCGCATCGCGGTGCGCTTTGTCGTAGGTGTTCTTCTGCTCCGCGCGCGCGCGAGCCCTGTTTCCGCGAGCGGCGTCCAGCGCCAGCGACAATCGCTCTCTTGTACGCGTCGCGAAATCCTCGTGCGAGGGCACCGCTCTGGCTGCGCTCGGTCGCGGGCGAAGAACCGCATCGGTCGGCGTAGAGAGTTCTCTGCCGAAGTTCAGCAGCGCGGGTGTGAACCCAGTACTGCGGTTGAGGTTGGACCGCAATGCAAACGAAATCGAATCCAAGTGCAGATCCCAGTCCCGCTGCTTACGAGCATACGCCCCGAGCAGCGGCTTAATGTCACGGTTCCGCCGCTCGGTCACATTTGCTTGGGGATGGTAACACGAAGTCTTACAATGCTTAATCCCGAGGGCCTGACAGGTTGCCGCGAAAACTTTCGAGCAAAATATCGAGGCATTGTCACTCACCAGTCTCTCGGGGAACCCGTAGCGGCACCAGACCTCTGACAGCCTGCTCAGGACTCCCTTGGCTGTCACCTTCCGCATTGGAAACATCTCGACGAATCCGGTGAAGTGGCAGGTTACTACCAACACATGTTGATAGCCTCCGCTTGACCGCGGCAGGGGTCCCATCAAGTCGCAGGCCGCGATCTCCCATGGCCGCGTACTCACGATCGGCTCAAGCAGGCCGGGGGGTCTGCCCCCCTGGGCTTGCGCTCTTGGCACACGGCGCAGCTCCGGACATACCGGCACAGCTGCCGCTTCATGCCCGGCCAGGTAGCGAAACGGCGCAGCTTATGCCACGACTTCGGTGCACTGCCGTGACCGTCCGCGTCGTGGTAGTGACGCAGCGCTGCCACTCTGAGATCGCGGGGAATCACGGTCTTGAACGACTCACTTGAATCGCTCTCTTCCGGAAAGTAGCGCAGCAGGACGCCGTCCCCATCGATCAGGTAAGACTCCAGCTCACCTGCTTCAATGTCTGACTCCTGGGCGGTGGCGCTTGGCCCTCTCGGTGTTCCGGAGTGCCGGAGCGTCTTTTCGCCTGTCTGGTCAGGATCCATCTCTTGCCTGAGCCGGTCGAAGATAGCGCGACAAAACGAATCGCTCTGCTGTGCTTCGAACAGTTCCGTTCGGTTGAACGCCGGTCCCAGTGAGGTAATCGCCTCAGCCAGCTGCGCGACGCCGCGACAGTGGGGAGCGGAGCGCGAGGCGGGATTTCCCGTCTCCCGGTGGATGGCACCGCCTCCGTAGTCTGCTGCCTCGCTCGGTGGGGGATCCACGGGTGCGCGGGAGAGCGCGTCGGCCACCACATTTGTCGTGCCCTTCCGGTACCGAATTCGGTATTCGTACTTCTGCAATGTCAAGGCCCATCGCGCCAGTCTTCCGGCGGGTTCCTTGATTCGGGAGAGCCACGCGAGGGCCATATGGTCCGTCTCGATCGTGAATTCCGTCCCCTCGACATAATGATCGAACTTCTTGAGAGCGAAAATGATGGCGAGGCATTCGCGCTCGCTCACCGTGTAGTTCTTCTCCGCCGGGTTCAGCGCCCGGCTGGCAAATGCCACCGGTCGGATCTCTCCCTCTGCCTCCTGCAAGAGTACCGCGCCGAGACCCTGGTCGCTTGCGTCCGTCTGGATCGTGAAGGGCCTATTCAGGTCTGGCAGTTTGAGGGATGCTGTGCGCGCCAATGCCTCGGTCAGCTGGAGGAACGCCTCCTCCTGCGGCGCCTCCCAGCTCCAGGGAGCCGCTTTCCTCAGCAATTGCGTGAGGGGTGCCTGCATGGCTGCGCAGTTCGGGATGTAGGCTCGGTAGTATCCTATCATGCCGAGAAAACGGCGCACTCCCCGACATCGGTAGGAACTGGGAACTCCAAGATCGCCCGCAACTTGTCCGCGTCGGGGGAAACTTTTCCTCTCTCGATCCGGAATCCCAACAAGCTGATCTCAGAAGCTCCAATTTGGGCTTTAGTCGGGTTTAGTGTGAGGCCGGCGATCCGCAGTTTGCGCAACACGTCCTCGAGGTGACGAAGGTGGTCCTCGAAAGTTTCCGAGTACACAATGATGTCGTCCAGGTACGCGAGCGCGTGCTGCCATTTGGCATCTCCGAGCACCCCATCGATCAACCGCTGAAATGTCATCGGTGCACCTGTTAATCCGAACGGCATCCGAGTGAACTCGAACAGGCCTCGGTGACACACGAATGCAGTTTTGCTTTCGTCGCCCGGGCTCATCTCCACTTGGAGGTAGCCTTTGCTTGCGTCGAGGGTAGTGAAATAGTTCGCTGTCCCCAGATTCGAGATGATTTCTTCGATGCTCGGAAACGGATACGCATCTTTTACGGTCACCGCGTTCAAGCGCCGATAATCGACGCACAGTCTCGATGTTCCGTTTTTCTTTGGCACCAAAACCACCGGGAATCCCCAGGGTCCTGATGACCGGCGAATGATTCCTGACTCCAAGAGCTCATCGACGGCGGCATCTATCGCTTTTCGCTTGGCCAGGCTCACAGGACGCGGATTGGACTTCCAAGCGCGCGCGTCCCCAGTTTCAATGCGATGTTGCACCTGCTTGGTGCAGCCCGGCTGTTCGGTGAACATTTCGTCAAAGTTGTGCAGCAAAGCCGCCAACCTCTCGCTCTGGTCGGGACAGTCCATCGGCATTGGCCAACGGGTGGCCCATTGCGTCGCAGTGCGCGACGGAGCTCGGTGTTGGGTGGCTCATGGCGTCGTCGCGGTCAGTTCTTTCCTGTTCTGTCGCTTTTCCCAGCGCTGCCGCCATGGTCCCCGTAGAACTTTCTCGGAAACTCGAAAGGGGCGCCTGTGCCCCCTCTCGGTACCCGCCACTTGCCACGTCAATGATGATGCCGGTGTTGGCCAGGAAATCCCGTCCAAGAATGATTGGCACCGTCAGCCCGGCCAAATGGACGAACCGCTGTCTCTGCGCGCGTTGATTCCAACGTACCACGAGACGCACTGCTCCCCTCGATGTCGTCGACCCACAAGCCAACTGGAAAGTGGTCTCCCCATGCCTCACCCGAACGGACTTCTGTTGGAGATGCCTGAGGACCTCGTCCCCAATTAGCGACGCACTAGCCCCGCTATCCAGAAGGGCTGCGAACTCCTTTCCCGCCACTGTCAGAGAAATAAATGGGGCCGCGGTGCGTGTCGCTGTCCCGACTCGATACGCCGTTGGCACGCACACCGTCGATGGGATGTCGGGGACCCGCTCGTTGGTCTGTTTCGCCGCCGATAACTTTATCGGCGGCCTCCTCCGTTTCCCGAAATCTCCCTTGTGCAGTCGCGCCTATAGTGCCCGATTTCGTGGCACCGAAAGCAGCGGCCTCGCCAACCTGGGATAGAGTTCTCCCCAGTGGGACGTCCGATGCGCTCACCCCTTTGTGGCAGCGGGTCGGCGGCAGTCTGCTCCTGTGCTGCGGCGATCCGTGGTGCGCCAGTCGGCCGGAATTCCGTCGCATGGACGGCCGCGCTCCTTCCTAGGAGTGATCCTGGTTCCAAGGCGTCGTCCGTGAGCTCCCAGGGAATTCCGCTGGGCTCACCGCTGGCCGCCGCCATTGCGGCCTCCCCCGTCGATACCCACGTGGCACCGGCCCGTGCCAAGCGCATCGGGGTTCAAGCGTGTCGGTCGGTGCTGGGGGAAGGTGGTACCTGCGCTCCGCCAGTATGTCGGCCTGAACCCTGCGAGCCTCATGTGCGAGCTCACTCAGACTTCCGAATGGGCGCCCACGCAGATACCGCGAAAAGGTGGGATGCGCCTGCCTCACCACCCGCTCGACCTGCTCCTGGTCCGTAGCATTCGGATCGGCGATCTGCAGGAGTTCCTGCATCGCCCGCAGGTACTCGGCGAAGGGCTCAGCGGGAGCCTGCGTTCTTTCCTCCAGTTCCCTGCGCATTCTTGGCAGGTAGTCTGCCGGCAAGAATTCTTGTCGGAAGAGGGCCGTGAACTCGTCGAGTGTTCCGGCTGACTCGCCCACAAGGCGATGCCACGTGGCCGCCGGGCCTACGAGAGCCACCGGCAGAACCCTGCCTAGCGTCTCCTTCTCGGTCAAGCCGGTAGCCTTCCGATATCGCTGGATTGCCAGCAAGAAGTCGGTCGCGCTCATAGCTCGATCGCTGTGTCCGCTGTACTCCGGCACCGGAATACGGATGAGGGTTTTCGGCGTTTCCCTCTGCATGCTCTGTAAGGCGTGCGCGAACGCCGCAACCATCGCCGTGGATTCACGGGACATCTCCGTGCTTTGCGGCATAGACACCACCGGCGACACCGTCGGCGTGTCCGGACTCAGCGCTGCGGTCATCGCCGCGGAGTTCCGCTCCGCCAGCCCCGTCGACGTCGCGACGTCGGCCAAAAACATTAAATCTGTGAGGGCGAAATTACCCGTGGCCATCTCGAACACTTGTTTGGACGTACCCTTCTCACCTTCGCAGTGCCGCGGTATAGACCCGCCAACCAGGGGGACCGCACCGCGTAAACTTTCACGCAGTGTCGTCGACGGACGTTGCGACCGTAATTACGGCTCGCCTGCCCCAACGTTGATGCGCCATTTGTGGGAATTTGCGTACCGCCGCCGATACGCCGTTCCCCACGTGGTCCGTCAACAACCAGAGTCCAGCCTGGTTCTTTCACGGGAGCGGGATTCCGCTCCCCGTTTATTGGTACATAAAAACACAACGCTACAAAACACACAATCTATACTACAAACACACTCGACATTACTCAAATATTTACAAACGTCCGTTAAGCCCAAAGCTTAACACAAAGAGGGCCTCTAGGCCTCGTGTCCCGCTATTGCCCGAGAGCAGTTGCTAGCACTCGCCTTTCTTGAGCGCCGGCCGGAATCCTAAGAGACTCTTGCCTCCCGGTTACCCGACAATATCGACCGATGGGCGAGGAGGTTTCTCCTCGCCCGCCATGAGGGCGTCTGCAGCGCCATCCAGTGGCTAGGAGAGAAAGCGGCCCGTCGGGAGCCGAATTCGAGATCCCGATCGACCCCGCGGCGACACGACCACGTGATCGTGTCTGAGGCGAGGCAACTAAATAGCTGCCCAGCGGCCAAGACTGCTAAATGGTTTGATAGGCGCCCTCGTGAATGCACGGTGCGCCATAGACTCCAAAACAGAACTGCGATTTGCAAAAAATCCTCCTCTCTGTTCTTTTTTTTTTTTTTGCTTCCGTTTTTTTTTCGCGCGTTTTGCTTAGGCGAGGCGTTTCTCCGCTTCTCTTTCTTATCTTCTTGCGCGCGGCGCGCAACCCTGAAATCCAAACTGCGCTGTGCAAAAAAAAAAAACCCTCTGTTTTTTTATTTGCTTCCATTGGATCTTTTTTTTAATTTTTTAACGCTTTTTGCAAGTTGTTTTGTTTGCCCACGCTGCCCATGCATTCGCGACCTCGCTGCACCAGGATAGAAAAGTGCGTTCATTTCGGGGGCTTCTCGCTTCTCTTTCCAAAGTGCGAGGAGAAGTCGAGGGCAGGATGCCTTCATTATGTGCGCTTTGCTTAGGCGAAGGCTTCTCTGCTTTTCTTTCTTATCTCCTTGCGCGCCACGCGCGACCCCAAAACCAAACTGCACTGTGCAAATAAAAAAAAAGAAGCTTTTTTTATGTTTTTTTTTTGTCTTGGTTCCCTGGTTTTTTGGTTTTTTTGCCGCTTTTTGCAAGTTGTTTTGTTTGCCCATGCATTCACAACCTCCTGCACCAGGATAGAAAAGTGCGTTCATGGTTGATTTCAGGGGCTTCTCGCTTTTCTTTCTTTTCTCCTTGAGCGCGGTGCGTGACCCAAAATCCAAACTGCTCTGTGCAAAAAAAAAAAAAAAAAGTGTTTTTTTTTGTTGGACTTTTTAAATTTTTTTAACGCCTTTTGCAAGGCATTTTGTTCGCCCCGCTGCCCATGCATTCGCGACCTCGCTGCACCAGGATAAAAAAGTGTGTTCATTTTCGGCGCGTGGGGGAGGGGTTCAAAATTTTGACATCTGAGTTAAAAGTGCGTTTAATACGCGAGTGAAAAAAAAAAGTCGAAATTTTGAGAGTCGACTTTATTCATTACACGAGTGCGTTCATTGTGCGAGTAAATACGGTATGCTCCTCTGAAGAAAAAGATTGAAAATTAAATAAACCACACTTTAGATTTTACAGTACAAATCACATTTCAGACTGCATGACATACCTCGTGTGTGCTAGTTCTTTTTTATCCTAATATGCGGTTTGTGACATTTGATCTCAATATCGTTTCATGATCCCTTTAAAATGATGGTCAGAAAACACTGTAGGTGTTGTAGGCAATGTAACTTGGACAAAGAGAAAACACAAAGATTGTAACACCTAGCCCTGTTCCACCTGATTCCTTGTCTGCATTTTGCTTTTTTATGATTTGGAGTTTATGAGTATTTACTGTGTTGTGCTATGGTCATGCATTCGAAGGAGCAGTTCATGCATTCGAAGGAGCAGATGGCATAACTGTGTGTTTGTACATCTGGGAGCTCAGAAGGATGAAATGATTTTACCTTTCTCACGTAAAAAGAAGAAACCAGAATTGAGCGTTTCTTAAAGTTTAGTGCATGCTTTTAAGAGGCTTTTATTTCATTAACTGGAAAGTATTAAACACTATTTTCTAACAACAGCAGGAAGCTTCAGCACTAAATTAATGCCTAACAGTGCTTTGTTATATCTGCAGAGCACTCTCTCTGTACCTGTTCCAACTCCCAGGCACAGAATACTATTCCAGGGAAAGGCTCTCTACAAACCTCCATCATACATACTAGTGCATAATGGTAAGAAAGCAGCCATTTCACTTTGAAGCTAGTGGTAGAGGTTTTTGGGTGTCTAAGCCAGTTATCTTCTTGTTTTCTCAGACCTTTCCGTGCATGCCAAGAATGCCCATAGTAGCCCATTCAAAGAGGAAAACAAAACCAGGTGAGTTGTGGCAACCCATGCCTATAGTGCCGAGGTTATTATTGAGTGTGTGCGGTAAATTTGCCTTCTGCAATTAAGATTAATGGTATCCGAGTCGCTCTTTTTTGTAGCCATAATTTTTTTAGAAATATCCAAGTTAAATATATACTTTGCCTTTACAAGTCTCTACGATACACATGTTTGTTGGGGATGTCAATACATTGCCAAAAGGCTTTGGTAATGCATTGCTTAGTTTTAAAGGTACTCTAACCAAACTCGACTTTATTTCATAATAATGTTGTCAGAAAGACATCTGCTATTAAAAATGCATATTTTAATAATTTTGTAATATTAAATAGATTGCGCTATTTTATGTTTTATGATCCTATTGAGTCTCGCTCGTGGAAACAAAACGAGCCAGTTTCCCACTTCCATGTAAAAACAAAAACATTAAAAGCTCCTTTTTAACAGAACACAATGCTGCCCACACACAAAATAGCATAAAAGAAGCACCACCAGACAGTGAAATGATGAATTAACACGGGACCATAACTGAAAGCTTCTTTGAGCGGCATCAAACAGATAATATTGCCGTGCGCTTTAATTTGAAACCAATCGATTTCCGTACTTAAATCATTTGCCCTTTTTCATATATATGGTGTCCATTGTCACCAGGCGTGATCTCAAGAGGACCGTAAAAATCGACGCCTGCACGTAGAAATCTAATCTTTTCGTCAAAGGTGTGTTTCAGAGTTTGCTTTTTCCTTGTAAAACTAGAAAGCGTAGCTCCCTTTCTGTAAAAGAAATAGGGCCAAGAAACTTACCGGGGTCAACAGCGGGCGGCGATGCAGACAACAAAGTCGAGTTACGGGGTGTGTTTGGCGCGCGTATTGATAGATGGCGTCGGGAGCAGCGTCCGAACGTGTAGCCAACAGTGAAAGAAAGCAGATGACACGCAGACGAAATCCGTTGGCAGAAAAAGTGCCGTCGTTATAGAAACACAATTTTTAATGCGAATAGCATTCTTTGGCTACTTCACGCACTTTTCGTCTATGTATCTATCTGGCTATCTAACCTCTTACGCCGCGGGTCGATAAATAAATAAAAAAGACCGGCGCCGGCTGGGATTCGAACCGTTGACCCTTTGATCAGCAGGCAGACGCGCTAACCACAGAGCTATGAAGGCAGTCATTCAACGCACTCTAAACGGTTGTTTATATCTTTACCATAGACGCGCTTTACAGAGCTGTCACAGCTACCGGTGCGCGCGCTCCATGCACGAGGGCTCATTCGCTCCGTGAGGCTGAGCACGGCCGCTAGCTCACCCTCTCCCGCGCTCGGGAGAGGGTGATGTAGCGGCCGTGCTCAGCCTCACGAGAGCGGAATGAGCCCTCGTGCATGGAACGCGCGCGCACCGGTAGCTGTGACAGCGCTGTAAAGCGCGTCCTATGGTAAAGATATAAACAACCGTTTAGAGTACCGTTGGTTGAGACTAGCTGAGACGCCAGAAAGTCTGGTCGGTACCATTTTGAGTGTTTGTGCGTATGGCGCGTGCTTTGCTCGCCTTCCTAAGTGACACAAACGCACGTGCTGGGCTGCGGAGATCGTGCGCAGGGCTGTGAAAGTTTCAACAAATTTAGAATCGCCTCAAGAGTGGGCTGGCGTATCTAGAGTGTGCCGGCCACCTGACGAACGCGCATAACTCCGCACCGTCTGATGCTATTCGCATTAACGTAGATAATCATTCCCAAAGGATGGGTTCTGTTTTTATAATTTAATTTCTGAATTTCTGAATGTACTGAATAGTACATTACAAAACGATTATGTTCATTGTAATAAACCACGGTAAGCGCAAGCAGTTTCGATAAAGAGGTAGCGCCATCTATCAATACGAGCGCCAAACGCGACCCTCCACTCGACTTGGTCGTCTGTGTCGCCGCCCGCCGTTGACCATGGCAAGTTTCTTGGCCCTATGTTTTGTAGGAAAAAATCTACGCTTTGTAATTTTATAAGAAAGAAAACCGACCTGTGAAATACACTTTTGGCAAAAACTTTAGATTGCTACATGCAGGCGTCGATTTTTGCGGTTTATTTTAGATCGAGCCTGGTGACTTGGAACACCCTATATATGCCCGATATCGAGGTGGCATTGCCTTTAAAATGCAACAAAGCAATGTTTACTGTTATGCATTCAGAGTGAAGATAGCTCAATTAATTGCTTCGACCCTTCACGTTTGGGTCACCGGGCCGTCGACGATAGTGTACATATGTCCCAACAAACTTATGATAAGAGGCTGACTTTTTAATTCGGCTCTTATATCTGTAAGATTTTATTGCAACCATCATTTTCTTTCGTGGCATGAAACAGCGACCTGCCTCAACAGTGTTCAAGCAACAGCCGGCAGACGAGGAAACGCATGAAGTCCGTCGTACGTAGCACCCCCAACCTCATCGACGCCCTCAAGGAGGAGATCGTGGACCCGCTGTCTGGCAAGGTTTCTAACAAGAGTCCCAACTCCGTAAGGAATTGCTTGAGATGGGAGATGAGAGATTTATTTTCAGAAACGAGAAGGTTGTGAGACCGCGCCCAAAAAGACTCACCAGTAAGGTGCTCTTTTTAGCCGCACATTGTGATTTGCAAAATATTCCGAGGACACCTAAGCACTTCTTATGAGGTGTGAACACGAAAGCATGGTGTATCGGTGTGGACGGCCATGTTTTGCTACTACAGAGGTTGCGGCCGCCGTCGATATAGATGCCTCAGGCGCTGCCATGATCCTCGGCACCCAAAAGGCGCAGAAGCAACTGCAGCCCCCCCCCCTGGCAACGCCTGACACAAGAGCGGCGGCTGAGCTCGCGCTCTCGTGAAGCAGCTGCCAATGGCTATCTAGGAGCTGTTTTGCTCAGCCAATGGGAAAATGGGCATTTCTTTGGCGTTTTTTTGTGGTTGTACAGACACCAGGCAAGCAGATGTTGGAGCTTAGGTCATGTTTGGGTACAGGAATGCACTCTGCTCAATTGGATTCTGAGCATGCAAACATTATTATGGTGAGGCGATCTAACTAGTACAGGAGGCACTTTCTTTGTCCAGCTTGTTTTCCAGAAGGCTCCGTCTTTACCAAACGTAAAGCCTGTGAACTGGGTGCTTTACATCACTTTGCTCTATCGAGTGCAGGGTGCAGGGGGCACGAGTGCTGCATCAGTGTTTGGTGGAGACTTCTGTTCAATCGCCGCTGGCCAAACAGAACCCAAGACCTAGCCGAATGCTGAAGCAGTGTTTGGCTTTGTCTGTCGAGTGCTGCGTCAGAACGCAAACAAATAATCCGCGTTAATCCGCATTGTTGTCGTCCCCAAGGGAAATTTAGTTTTCAACTTAGCTGCTAGGGGTGCAACGGTTAGAGCTCTTCTCCAATAGCTGCAATGTGCTTGTGCGAAATATTTACAGAAGACCTCCGTCACAGACCCAGCCTTCAGGGGCCGCAGTCGCAAGCTCACTTCGGAACGCAGGCTCCTTGCAAAGGTGTGATGTCGGAGGCAGTTTACTGTTGCTGGGCGACTCCTATAGCCTTCTGTTCTGGTCCAGAAAAACAAGAAATTCTTTGACGTGCGACATCGCATCAACCGCCAGATGGACTGCGTGACGGCTCAGAAGTTAATGGAGAGCACTGCAGATGCCGCATGGCTTTACAAAGACCCCAGCACAGGCAAGATTTTTTTTTACATTTATTGTTTGTAAATAATTCAGTGTCAAGACTAATTTAGTCATCTTCATGTAGCATTATAAGCCATCCTACTGCAACATTAAGCCATGTTACATGGGTGTTCAGTACATATGTAGTGTTTTTATTTTAATCAAAAATATGCATTTGAATGAATCAAAGTTTACGAAGCTGTTGAAAGACGAAATGTTTGGCAGAGCCAGGATTTGAACTCCGGGCATTTCCAGTCAAGTGTGCTAACCACTCCACATTGTCTTTTTGGTGTTACCTATCTGTCTTATTAAAGGGAAACTGAAGGTGTTCTGTATTTGAGGATAAATACCTAAATCTTCTTCATTTGGCCTCCAGGATCACGAATATCGAGATTATTTTTCAATTTGGTGCACGGAGGCTGCAGAAAATCTTTTTCAAAGTCCCGCTGAAGTCCCTCCTTTACGAAGCGTGATGTCATATCAGGAGTTTTCGGAATCTCTGCTCTCACGCATCTTCAGCACTTACCAAAGCTGTGCACGTGCACTCTTGCTACCTGCAAAAGGTCAAAAAAGATGTCATGACTGGTGTCAGTGCGGGGGAATATACCTGGCAAGCTTGCAATTGCATGCGCTGCCCACACGAGTGACATGCGCTTGGCGGCCGAAAGATGTAACGACTGGTCGGAGGTTTTTCGTGTTTTCTCGCGTTCAATTTCACCTTGGGGAAAACGAACGTGATAATCTGATTCATGGGAAAAAATACTCTAGAATTCACCTGTACTTTGTTTTTACAGCGGAGCTTTAAGGGCTAGGTTCCCCAGGATCGTGTCCGGTACCTAAATCTTGTCGACACAAACCTCCACAAACCTCTGGACAGCTACCGCCATCTATAAGCGACGGCGGCAAGCACACAACCAGTCTGGCTGCCACCGTCGCTCGTAGATGGCGGCAACCTTTCCAGCTATCGTAGAAGAATGGATAATTGGGCGAGTTGGTGGGAATTCATCGTAGGAAACAGCATGCAAAACAGACGAGGGCGAAGAAAAAACACACGTGACGAGCTCAGCGCTCGTCTTGTGTGTTTCTTCGTCCTCGTCTGTTTTGCGCGCTGTTTCCTACGCTCTATCAGCTTTCGGTTTAGACTCAGGATGGGCCGTGCGTGTGCCCTTTCGGGAAAGAAGACTGGGTGCAGAAAGAGCGGCGACGTACGCAGCAGCGCAAATGGGTCTGCGACCGACGTGAAGCCGCTGTCGCCTCAACTTCCACTGCGTCCATCGCTTCCGACTCCTTGCGAAAGAAGAGCACATCGCTTGCCTAGAAAGCCGCCGCCGCCGAGAACAGAACCAGCGATGTAAACGGCGCCGGCGGGCTACGGAGGCCAAGCGCAAGCGCGAGTCCCGGTGACGACAGCGCTCCACGTTGGCTGAACAGTTCCCGGGTGCAACGGAGAGGTTCCGGAGGAGTTCGCAGAGAACCCGTTTGGCGTCACGTGCGCCGTGTGCAACCGACTCAGGTTCACCGAAGACTTATCCACGATCGGTGGCGTGTCGGATGAAAAGAATCGGGAAACAGGCGTGTGCGCGTTGCGGCAGTGTATAGAGTTGGCTGACGTCTACAAAGTACCGGCGTGCAGAACGTGCCGAGATTCCCTACTCAAAGGCAGCGGTGCCCGGTTCGCAACCGTGAACGGCTACAAGTACCCAACCGTACCGGAGCACCTACCGAGGTTGAAAGTGGTGGAGGAACGACTAGTGGCGCCTCGACTCCCGTTCATGAGCCTTCGGTGGTTGACATGGATAACAAAGACAACCAGGGACAATACGGTTCTCCACATAACCAATTACCCAATCACGCTTAATCCTTACATTTATAAATACTTAATTTCCACCATAGTACAGCTTCGCTGGTTTTCCTTCTTCACGAGAGTGGAAAGGCTGAAAGATTTTATTCAAGAACCTCTTCAGCTTTTTCCTTTAATGCACAGAAATAAAATTTATCCAACCGAGGTGTTCTGGGTATGAAGCCTGAGTCATTGTAAGAACTAGAAAGTAGATGCTTCATTTTTTTATACAGGCTGTCATGTTACATCTATATCTAGACACAACGAGATGCGAGTGGTTTCCAAGCGTTAACTACCAACTTTGTTTCCGTTTCTGTAGAAAAGTTCAACCTAGATTTAACCTGATCACTGTCGCTGCTGTATATCGTCCACCAGGCGCACCTATATCATTCATGGAAAAGTTGTACGATTACGTAGAAGCTAATAATTAAACATAAATCACATGTTGTAATAGCAGGCGACTTCAACCTGCCGGGCATCTGTTGGGAAAAATTTGCATTAGGTGCTAGCGATACTAAACATTCTGAAATTATTCTCGACCTCGCTTTTAATTTTGATTTTACACAAGTTGTCAATCAGGGTACCAGGCACGGCAGATCTGCTGACACAACTTTGGATTTGGTATTTTTGAGTAGCGACCTATCAGATTATGACGTCGCAGTGTACGATGGGCTATCTGATCATGATCTAGTTAGCGTGACTTGTCATTTGAATTCAGATAGGCCACCAAGAGAACGTACTGGAAAGTTTGTAAGGGACTTTGAAATGGCAAGTGACGTTGACATTTTAGACTACCTTGAGATGGCTTTGTATGAGTTCGAGCGCCCGAGGCCGGTAGATGAAATGTGGGAGGACTTTAAACGAATAGTGAACTATTGCATTGAACGGTATATTCCCCTAAGGCTAATTTTTTTCATTTCATTTCATTTATTATTCTCTCAGGGCCCGAAGGCATTACAGAGGGGAGTGGGCGGTTAACACATAAAAGTAACATAGTTGAGTGAAGCAAAACAAAAACACAAAAAACATGCGCTACGCAACATCTGTTAAAAGTTGGTAATAACATTTTTAAAATCAACAGTGTTAGTTATCGAGACTATATGTGCAGGAAGGCGATTCCAATCAATGGAGGTCTGGGGTAAAAAGAGGCATTAAAAGTGGAGGTGCTGCAATGGGGAATCCCTACCTTTAGGTCATGGTCTACACGTGATGATATGTACGATGGTTCTAGAAACAATGCTTGACGGAGAGTGGGGTTAGAGTAATAAATCTTGTGAAATAAACATAGACGAGATATTTTTCTTCGGAAAGAGAGATCAGGCAAGGAGAGGACGATTTCATGGAAGTTACACTGGCTGTACGATGATAGTTTGAAAGTATGAAACGGGCAGAACGATTTTGAATAGATTCAACAGCTGATGCAAGGGTGATACCGGGGCTCCAGATAGAAGCTGCATATTCAAGTTTAGGTCGAACTAGGGTTTTATAGAGGAGAAGTTTTAACGAAAGGGGAGCAAGCGAAAAGTTACGTTTGAGGTAGCCCAAAAGTCTATTTGCGTTGTTAGTGACATATTGGACGTGGATATTCCAGGAGAGGTCGTTGGTTATGTGAATGCCGAGATATTTATAGGAGGACACAGAAACTAGAGTAGAATTGTTGATAGAGTAGGAAGGACAAGGGTTGTTATGACGAGATACTCTCATAGATGTACATTTAGTGATGTTAAGCTCCATGAGGCGATTCTTTGCACCATTTGCAGATGTTGTTATTATCAACCTGAAGGGCAGAAATGTCAGAGTCGTTAAGTATCTCTTTATAAATGACACAATCGTCGGCGAATAGACTAATAGAGGAAGAAGCAAAACCCATGGATCACCAGGGAAATCTTGCATTTAAAAAGGCAGATAAAGCGAAAGCGTAAAAAGAAGTTAGTTAATAAGCAAGTAATTTTGTGTTTATCTGATAAATTAAAGGTTAGCCTACGTGCATCAAAGCAAAAATATTTTACCGTCGCTATGCAAAATTTCATGAAGTCGGACCCCAAGCAATTTTGGCGTTATCTCTCTCCCACAAAAAAGCCCATATCAAATCTTGAAGTTGACGGTGAAGTCGTTAATGATCCAGAGGTTATGGCCAATGTGTTCAACACTTTCTTTCAGTCCGTGTTTTCCGGTAACGTGCCTAAGCTTCCTGATCACGATGTGAGAGGCAGTGTTGGATACAACGGACTTAAAATGACAGATATTTTTATTTCAGAAGAAGGCATTTTTTCTCTTTTGTTGCAACTTAAAGTGCATAAATCTGGGGGACCTGATAACATCCCAAACGCATTCTTAAAACGGTACGCTGAGTGGGTTTCAAAATATTTAACGCTTATCTTTAAAGCTTCGTTATCTCAAAGTTCTGTTCCCTCCGATTGGCGATGCGCTAAAGTCGTGCCTATTTTTAAAGCTGGCAACAAATCATCCTCAACGAATTATAGGCCAATATCACTGACGAGTACCAGCTGTAAAATAATGGAACACATTGTCTCAAAATGATTATACGACCACTTAGAAAACAATAACCTTCTCTATAAAAACCAGCACGGCTTCAGACGAAAACTTTCGACGATTACCCAGTTAAGTGAATGCATTCACGACATTCTTGCAAATCTATTGATGTCGGGGGACAAACTGACGCAATATTTCTAGATATGTCAAAGGCTTTTGATCGAGTCCCGCATAAACACTTGATAAAAAACTTCAATTAATTGGAGTCAGCACGGAATTGGTTAATTGGATAAGTGCATACCTTAAGGAAAGAAGACAATTTGTTGAAATAAATAGCACGGCATCTAGCGTTTTACCAGTATTATCGGGAGTCCCACAGGGCTCCGTTTTGGGTCCGGTTTTATTTTTAATATATATTAATGACATTGCGCAAGCCATCGATGATTCTATTACGGTACGATTATTTGCCGATGACTGTCTTCTTTACACAGATATCAAAACTAGCGAGGATCAAACTAATCTGGACAGCGCTCTACAGAAAATTGGGTCATGGTGCCAAGAATGGGGGATGGTAATTAATATTGAGAAAACTGTACTTCTAAGGATATCAAATAAGAAAAATATTCTACCTTATGTATACACAGTTAACGGGACTCCTTTAAGAGAAGTGAATAGCTATAAATATTTGGGTGTAACTATTGAAAATAACTTAAAATGGGGGAGCCACGTCAACAACATCTGCTGTTCTGCTAAGCGTACATTAGGATACTTGAAAAGGAATTTTAGGTATGCGACTATGAGTGCCAAGCTGATGGTCTACAAAACAGTCATACGACCAGTGTTAGAGTACGCAAATGTAATATGGGACCCCCATCAGAAAAATCACATTCAGAAATTAGAGAACGTACAAAGACTTTCAGCTCGGTATATACTCTCCAGGTACAAACGAACCGACTCTGTTACTGGCATGTTAAAACAGCTTGACCTTATACCTCTTTCCGAGCGGCGCAGGATTGCTAGACTAAAATATATTTTTATGATGTATCATGGTTTTTTCAACATTGACTACACCCTGTATTTGAAACCCCGTATAACTCTGCATTTTAAGAAACAGCCATTCTAAAATGATCCAGCCTTTTCAAAGTAGAGTTAATGTATTTCACTGTTCTCTCTTTCCTAAAACAATAGATGAATGGAACCTTCTACCGCAGGAGATTGTGAACTCAACTTCCCCTACAGATTTTTTAAATAATTTGAAGCGGTTGCAGAACTAGCTTGTTCATTTGTTACTATCGAGTGGTGCATGCCGTTTGCTAGTTTAATAATGTTGTCTTTGTCATTTGATTGCAAATTATACTTGTTGATGCGGTGTTTCTCTGTTTTCCTGCTGCTGTTTGTTCCTGTACATTTTTACACTCTCCTGTAATGTATGCGGTGTTCTCGTTTTGCTGCTGCTGTTTATTGCCATACATTTTTTTCCTCTCCTGTAATGACCCCAAGAGGGGTTAACAGTATCTTGAAATAAATAAATAAATAAATATCGGCACTAATATTCAGCTTTCTTTGGGGATGACAGCAGGACATTGACGAGTTCTGCTAAAAGGTGCCAGGAATATACTAAGATGCTATCAGGGTCTTGCATATGTTTGCATCCCATCACTTTTTGTTGTCCAAAATGTTTATATTCTTCCATGTATTAAACGTTTCTAAGTTATATAGACAATTGCAAACATGGTGTCCTGACTGGTGCCTCATACATGCAAGCACGTGCAAGGAGCGCGTGCTATGTAGCTTTGGCGAAGCTTGCCATTGCATGGGCTTGTGCACACGAGGAGAAACATGGCAGTGGCCAGTCGCCCCACTTGCAATCGCTTATATGCTAGTGGTAAATTACATTGTTTTTCTTTACGGCAGAAAGCCTCATAAAGCCCCTACATACATTGTTTTCTTTACTTGCAGAAAGCTTCATAAAGCCCCTACATTCATGCCTGCCAAGAATGATTCCCCTAAAGCAAGCTCTATTGCCAAGTAAGCCAGAACATGTTCTTAGTGGACTCCAGACACATTGGACCAAAAAATTGTCTTAAAAGAAGTTTATTGGTCACCTTCCTTTCGTTTGGTGAAAATGTGTATTAGATTCGTTTTCTAGGATATTTGTTGTGTATACCACATTATGGCACAATGTAAAGTCCAGACCATTGTCTTACATGTAATATTGGTCAGTAGTTGTTTGGCCAGTATGTTAAGAGATGACTGCAAACTGCAGACATAGTTGTAGATAAGGAGTGTATGTGGTGGCAAGGGATAAAAGTATGCTTGAGATTTCGCACCTTCCATATGCATATAGGGGTAAAGTCCTGTGAGCACTCCCCCTCCCTTGGCTATGCCCCTGGTCACAAACCATGAATAAACTCCAGAAAAGCCGACCCCTTCAAAAGTGCAACAAAGGAATGGGCTCTGTTTCATGCACGTAGACCAGTCACTCATGATGTTGCAGTAAATGATACAAACGGTGAATTGATTAAAACATGGAGTGATAAAGTTTAAACCATGTTAACTAATTCCAAAAGAAAGTCTTCTAACTTTTCCACCCAGGGGCGCTTGCAGCAGTTCAGACGAGGAGTTTACAAGGCAGGAGGCCACCAGCGGTGCTTGGCTGCCAGCAAAAGCCATTGATTCGCGGCCTCGTCATTTTCTGGTTAGAGGAAGAAGGCGGAGGCGGGGCAGCTCACATGGTTCAGCCAAATTGTCAAAGCCCCATACTTTCAGGTGAGGAATACCTTTGTTCACCCTGGAGTTTGTAACACCTGTGAGGCCCAGCGAGATGAACCTGACTTGGCTTGGCTTCAAACCTGAGGCAAAATGAGGCTTGGCTTCAAATTCTGGGAGCTCTTGCTCTGGATGCTGCTTTTCTGGTTCATGAATTGTTATTTTCTGAAATCATCCGGCAAAATATTTTTTGAGAGTTTGGTGCCTGTGCAATTTCTGAAAATCACCTTTTGTATTCCACAATGTGTGCCTCAATAAATTAAGAAGACATTATTCCTCGCATAATAATGCTTCATTGCACCCATATGTCGTGCGGAGAGAGTGAAATATTTTTAGGATTATGAGTGTGATATTTGTGTAGAGTACCACTAAAAAGAATATTTTTTTAAACTGTTTGAGCAAAGAGGATTTTACCTAACATGTAAAGCCAGAAAAAGAATGGTACAGAAATAACTCTGTGCTTTTATATGTTCAAGCTGTATCCTCTATCCCAACTTGTTCCGTTACACTTGTCCATTGAAATTGGAATGGAAGGTTACAAAGGCAATTGTTCCCGTCGCAGGATTTCAACATTTACATGCACGATCACACTCGAGGCATAGTGCAGTAGTACTATAGATTGTACTGATTGGCGTATGTGGGACTCTATCTTGGATAATTGAGCTTGTTTGACGTAATTTTGAAAGCACTTGGATGGGAGAAGCGAGGGTAGACCTCGGTGAAAATTTTCACTTTGTTAACTTGTACCAGTCATTCTTTTTTTTTTTTTTGCAAGCCACGTATACCTGATTGGCCAAACAAGTGGGCCACAAGCAAGAATCTGATGCCTCGAGAATTAAGCAGGAATGACATTATGGCGCAGTTAAGCATGATCAGTTCAATCCATTTCACCACTAGTAGATTTCTTTCATACTCATTGTTTTAACAAAAGGCTGTAAGCTATTCCTTGCATCCTCTCACATGAACAGTGAAGATGAGGACTCCCCAGATGAGAGGCAAAGTGTGGGCAAGGGTCGTGGATCCACGTCTCGCTGAGGAGGCGAGGTGCGGTCACGGCCCCTAACGCCGGATCACGGACTTGGTTCAGACCATCGAGTCGCAGCTGCAGAAGCGGATGAGCAAGCCTCCCCTGGGCTCAGTGAACACAGTCAGGGACGTTGTTCGGGTACCGAAAATATAGCCGACACTTTGTTGGTATAGTGCGCGAACGGTGCTCTCTCTCGCTCCTGGGAGCTACTATCAGAAGTCAGTTATAACGAAATAGCAGCTACAGCGAAGCCGGGTCACGATTTTCCATTCCCTTTTGCACTTTGTTATAAAACCGAAGTCGGTTATAACGAAATAGCGGATATAAGCAAGTGATTTCCGATTCCCGTTGACTTCGTTTAACTAGGGTTCCGTGTTTTCGGTTTTTTATTTTCTCAAAATTCGGCATACTTTTTTCGGTGTTTATTTTAAAGTTCAACTTTCAGTTTTTTTCGGTGTCTATTTATGCCCACATACTTACACCGCTTTTTTTGGTGAATATGAAAGGAACACCATCAAACAACGGATCAGATTATCCTTGTAGCTCTGATATTTGTGATCACGCGAAGAATAACAGCACAGATACACTGAAAAGAACTTGGACACTTTATTTGGCAAATGTGTGCATCTGTTAAAAAAAAAAAAAAAAAAACAAGTATGCAAACAAGTTAGTGCCTGAAAAACATGGAAATTCACCTTCTGTACATCAGGATTACGTGATCTTATCATAGTAAACACGCATGTACTTTCCCAGGTTCTCCTGGTTGATCAACGCTCATTCTCTCCCTGTTAATGACCCTGGGCTCCGAGAATGCCCTCTCAACGCTAACAGTGAACACTGGCAAGCTGAGGAGATGAAAGCGCTGCCCTGAGCCAAAATCGGCCAATCAACCAAATGTGACCGCCAAAAGACACACGGTGCGACGTTTTGAAGCACAACATCTTTCCGTATACTCACTAAACTATGGCTGCAGATCTTGCATACTAACCCACACCCAAACTTTTTTTTTTTTTAGGACCAGGAATTTGGCACACTAAGCCTGATCACACAAAGGACACAGATGTCCCGCAAAGGACACCCCAGGACCTCTTTTGTTGCATGTTGAACCTTGGAAGAGGGCAATCAGCGAATAGGTCACACAATGTCGAACCTTGCAACGCCCTCTCTCCCCTCCCCCTTCCCCCGCCCATCTCAACGCGGCCCTTAAAACTTACCTTTTTCGGTTAAAACCGAATATCGGAAAATGGTTGCATACCTTTATCGGTTTTATCGGTTAAAGCCGAAAACTCCGAACCCTAGTTATGAACCGGTCTCGACAGTTGTAGACGAGACAGTGACGCCGTGATGCGGCTCTCGGTCAAGTCATTTTCCACGCAAATCACGTGTGGAAGCCGACAGGGAGCGAGTATTGCATTGGTCGTGAAGTTTCTATTGATGTCGGCCCACTCGCATATCGTGCTATGCAAAACGTTCGAGGCCACAGCCGAGCGCCAAATTATTTTACATTAGTAGAGATAGAAATTGAAAACACGGAACCTTCTCTGTGCGACGGCCCCAGTCATCTCATTCCCAATGGGCTTGCACAATCCCACAGCGAGAGAAGAGTAATGTGATAAAATGTGGAGCAAAAAATACTTCTCGCATAGATTTCATAGATCGCCGACACCGGTGAGTGTCATCCTGTGATAGTCGCCACGCCGTCGTCAAATGCAGAAGCACCTCGGAGGGTACACGGAAAACACTGCGGTAAGTCACCGTTGTCAACGCCTTCACTGCGAAGGCACGCATTCAGTCCTGAGTTTGCAGCCAGTTCTGCGGGTCAAATCATGTGAAAACAGAAACAGAGCAGCCCCGGACGCAAGTAGATTTTCTAATGTCGTAGTAGGAGGCCTTTACTGTGGCACAAAATTGAGGAGCGCGGCCATATCAAGACACGAACGCGGCGGTCTGATTGGAAAGTGGAGAAGCGGGCGTTGAGCCACGTGCGACGCAATAGGCCTCCTGCGTAGTCCAGGGGGCGCTGCGAAAAGGGACTTGTTAGGACTTCTTTTGGCTAGTACAAACTTGAGCTGCCTCAAACTGTCACACACGTAGAAGTGTGCCTGCTCCGGTGCAGAACGTGATCGCTAGAATACAAAGTAACAACAGAAATTCGAACACCATTGAAGCAGAGGTCGTAGCTGAGACGCTAAAAGCAGTGAGGCAAGAGACCGCTTCAGGCGTTCGAAAGAAAAAGAGAAAGCAAAAATGAAACAAAGAAAGTGTTGGGACGTTATATGTTTTGACATCACCATGCAGAGATAAGAGACGCGTCCCCTGGCGGTGGTGGCATAAATCTGGCTCGTTCGATTGTCTTATGGCATTGAATCTAGCTGCTTTCGGACGTCAAAGGTGTCCTTCTGTTCTTCAGCACTATACAGAAAGAAAAATCTTAGCGAAGGCGCCACAAGTAGTGCAAGGCCCAATCAGGTGAGATTGTACGATCCAAAATGAGGGTGCCACAATTTGTTCAGAAGCTTCAGTGCAGGAAGCCTATACTCGCTTCCCTGTCGGTGGTGCTGCCAACGTGGTGCCAAAGCGGACTGGCATGGCCCCTTAAGAGTCATACCTCTTCCAGTAGCAACATTTTGGCAGATTAATAGTTACCGATTCTTCCCATTGCAGGTTTATAATTCTCATGTTTTGGCATGGAGTATGCGGTGACCATAACTCAAGCCAGGCTAGAATTGGTGCTGTCACTACCAGTGGAGCTTAGCATTTATTTGAGAAGTCTACTGTTTATGCAATGAGCTACCACACTTCAAATTCCTCCGTGTTTCAAAAATACAGGTGGAGAGACGTCCTGAGTTTGAATGCGGGGGATCAGAGGCTCCCAGTTTTGGCGTAAGCCTGCACTATTTGAATCTCACTGACAGATGGAAATCAAAACACGGAGGTGCGGCATTCTAACCTTACGATTATTCAGAAAGTGCCAAAAATAAGTTGTTTATTTAGTATTGAATAATTATAATAAAGCCCATTCAGCTGACTACAACAAAAATGGAAGCTTTCCTTTACAGACTTCCAAAAGAGTGGACAACATGGCAACACCATCCTCAGGTACAGTTTCTTTGACAACCTTTTTAAGGACAATATGGCCCTGATAGTTTTGCGATTCACAATGACTGATGCTCCCAACAACTGACTGGCCAGCTTCCCCCTTTGCAGTGATGGGATTGCCACGCCAAAGTGCTTATTCTGCTTACATTTTCGCCAAAATTTGAGGAATTTGCACCAACATTAATGCTGAAAGTCGATACTTCAAAATACCTTAAATATAATAGCTCTGACCCGCTTGCACGGCCAGATTGCTACAGTAGGCTTGTGCAAATTTTCAGACTGTAGTTCACGTATCAAATATTGTACTATTTTATTTTAATTTCTGGAAACACTGAAGTTTTGCAATATTTGTTTAATGCGTGGTTTATTCTGGCAGTTTAGGTAGTCTTGATTGTGCTTCTACGACACTGGTGCACTGCACTGAACGACAACTGCAAAATGGACATAGCGGTTTTGCGTATCTTGTTTTGCGGCGCGCACCCTGCGTGTTAAGGGGAAAGCACCGTTCAGGGCAGGACGTGACACATTATTTCTTAATAAAGCTGTGGCTATTGTATATAGCAGTGGTCTCAAACTCATTTGAGCCGGGGGGCCAGATATTTCACCAAAAAAATCCAGGGCCAACGTAAGAGGTGGGGGGGGAGGGGAGGCGAGGGGGGAGAGAACATGTGAACCTGCCAGTGGCATCTTTAGATTTGATTTGTTTATATGACTACTTTGGGCTCTGACCTAGATGTGATAAAAAAATAATTGAGATGACACCGCCCCGCCAACATGTTGTGTCTATCATAGAACAAGGGCGGCACGTTGCCCGTTGCCGAATTCACTGGGAATCAGCAAGCTCTACATGTCTCCTAAAAAAAACGAACAATCAGTTAATTTGATAGTTCTTGCTTTTCTGACGAGTTTTGTCACAAACACTCGAACAAATGCGTGCTTCTAATGGTGATATTTTTTTGGGAAGGCGAGAACCCCGAGCTGGCAGCTTTGTTTTTGGCAGATTTGCCCGCATCTGACTGAGAGTTCGTGCAGCTGAGAGGCATCCCTTCAACGAATAACTTCCGCGCTTGCAGCCTAATAGAGGAATTGTTATACTGTACATTACAAAAAGCTGGGAAGCAGAAAATAAAAAAGCGAAACAAGGGGCAAGTGAACACAGAGAGGTATAAACCATGTGAATACGTTAA
>JAZHYW010060364.1:0-42625 GCA_037355805.1 Ixodes ricinus | reverse complement strand
AAGAAATTATGTCGCTGTAACTGTAGCCCTGGTGTAGCTCATGGGTTCCCAAACCGGGTACCTAGGAACCAAGGGGTTCCCCCAGAGCATCCTCACAGAGTCCCCCAAGCTCCCAAATTTATTCCACTATCTCAGCCCCAAAAAAGGTGTTTCCCTAGTTTCAGCTCTATTCTAGCAGATATGAGCTGCACACAGACCCATAACTATGAGTCAAACACTCACTAATATGCACATTACTGTTTGCAAGGTCCGAAGTCTTCTGCACTGCTGTGTCGCATCGACGCCAAGAACAAGGAAGGTTCCTCAGCAATCAATCGAGAGAGATATGCAATCCTCGAGATAAAATAATTTTTAGAACCCTTGGCCTAGCCGTTGTCCAGCATTCCAACTCGTGGCTGCCGAGACTTCCGTGGACTGCCAAACTGGAAAGCGACCTCTTGCAGAACAGGTGTCTGCCTTACCCACCCCTGCTGCTGTTCCACGAGGAACATAACACGTGTGCAATGCCACGAGGCAGAAGTCGAGGAGCCACAAATGAGGATGCGCTCAGCACGTCGGTCGAAGACGCGATTCGGGTGCCGTAACGGCACTGACAGAGTGACACTTGCCTGAAGGATTCCGCTTTTGGGGTCTACCTGGAACCCATTCACCGTGCTCAGGTTGCGGTTCGCCTGAAACGGAAGCAAGAGACGAGAATCAGACCCTCGAAAATCGGTAGGGGAGGAACCAACATCTTGCTGTGAAGCAACCTTAGAAGATTTCATGAATCGGAAACAATCCGAAAAAAGTTTGATTGTACGAGTGATAAACCATTAGTGGTTCGTGGAAAAAGTCACCTGTGATCATGAGCCTTCGTCTTTGCAAAATATTCCAGTAAGTGGCACTTAGAAATATTAATGCGATGTAAAGGCTGCGATTGCAGTATCATAGTTCACAAAAGCACTAAATATGTTCGCAAAAAAAGATTTACATGTTAACGACTTCCGAAAACATCTAAGCACTTCTTACAAGTTGTGAATGTGAAAGCATTCTCGGCACTGAAAGAAGCAGAAGTGGCCACATTGCCGGCAAGGAGTGCGGCAGTGCGCCGCGCAGGCCGCTCCGCTATGTATTCTGAGACTCGACAACGATGGTGGATTTCACCTACACGCAGCGAATTCTTACAAACAGCATGCCACGTCTTCCTATTGCACACGGCGCTGCGGCGATGACACCGCGCTCCCCAACTGCGCAGGCGCGGCGAACCTTGCCGGTTTCATGATGGCTTCCATGACGAAACATTGTGTTGCTGCGCTTTTCTTTCCGTTTTATTTCTGAAGCACGTCCGCTTCGTTTATTTACTCCGCGAGTAACTTTTTGGGAAACTGCTGGAAAAACCAGCATATCCACTAAAATGTTCATCAATAAAAACATGTCTTATTAACCTACCAAACTCGAGATTTTAACATTATAAACTGCCAAATCAACCACCTACAAGTATTATGAAAATACACTTGCGCTTTAAAAGTGACATTGCTCTTTAGCGGCATTGGAACCAGAGTTAAGTCAAAGTTTGCTGCTCTTTTGATCAACAGCCGAACGGAAACTACCTAACTATTGTTTAAATAATGACCCCCAAATTTTCTTTTCTTTCTCGGCACAGCTTTAAAAATTAGAGATTGACCTACAATCAAGACCAAGGAAGGTAGCCCTGTAATAGTACTGAGCATAATATCAACAGTCTACGGCACTAACCCAGGCACTCACCTATGTCAGCTGCTGATCCTAGCCTTCGGTGCAAAGCGATGAAGCTCGTGATGATCAACAGATCTCATCAGGAGTACAAGACCCTGGTTCTGTCTTATCACAACAGCCACCAACCTACTATTTTGTAATGTTTTCTCGTGACTTTTAGCTCTCGGCGTCGCCGACATTGGAAATTTAGACAATGTCGGGGATCAACCGGCCAGCGCGGTTGACGAGAAACCTCAATACTTTGTTTTGAGCTAATGGAACCAACCAAACAGCATCAAAGCACAACGTCATGGCACTCGTCCATCTTCTTGCACGTGTTCTTTCCTAGAGTAAACAAATGATGTGCGGCAAATGTCCAGTGATTTGTGCTTTTATGTGAGTTTGTGGTTGGATGTGTTCGAGCATTTGACTATACTCTGATCTAAGACGAAATGAACTATAAGGTGAGTAGAGATGCTATGAAATACACATTTGTATGATTTTCCTGTCCTCCTACTTTTCTAAATATTGGGTTCAACCAATATTAAAATATTTTCGTTTTTTTGCTTTGGTTACGCCTATCTCGGCGCAAGCGAGGCACAATTTTTGGCAGGAATGGCACTTTGGCGCAAGATGTAGCAGACTTTCATTCATACCGCAATTTGGAGCAGCCCTTTCACCACTGCAGTAATACTTTACATTTCTATCATATTTATTTTTAAGCAAAAATTAATGATTAATTTAACCTATCTAGGCAACTTTTTTTTCTTCTTTTATTTGGAAAGCAGTGTTTGGGATTTGCGCACTTTTTTATCATTTTCTTCTATAAAAATTTATTCTTTTGGTGGTAAGAAGAAACCGCTGCTGGCAACAAGCATCACCAGAGTCGCCATAGCTATACTCCACGACAGCATTTCTTGGCAATGCAGTGGAAGGTACAGGCACGCATTCCCTCTCCCATTTTGAGCGCTGAATAAAGCTGTGTGCACGCTGTTCTCCTCTCCCTGGAAATTCCAAGAAAAGTTGTCGCAGAGTATAGGAGGAGCAAGCTACCGCCCGATATAAAGGGTAGAGCCGTCAGCATCAATCCATCCATCCATGCGAGGGAACCCACCTGGTCGAACCAGTAGTAGAGCGGAGGCGGGTACCCTCGGCGGAACACTCTGAGCGTGCCTTTGGTGCCTTCCACCAGCTCGCTGGAGTGTGGCATCTTGGCGGAGATGCTGGGGGTGCTGCACAAGGGAAAGGCATGCCTCAGGACGAGTCCCAAGAAACTCGCAAGCGGTGGACGACCACACAACAGAGAAATCGGAAACCGACGACAAGAAGATGTGTCCTTCAACGCTCTGTACTAGAGATGCGGGTGGATTGGTTCGTGCTTAAAATAAAATGTTTGGTTGCAAGATAGATGCTTGTCCCGTTCACTTCCTTTTCACCGTCCTCCTTTTGTACGCTGCATGTATTTTTTTATTTACTTTTATCTCACTCCAATATTCTGTACCACAAGCAACAAAGTGTCGCTGCAGCATCACCTGCAGCGGCACTTTGTTGCTTGTGGTACAGATATTGGGTAAGGTAAAAGTAAATTAAACCCTTGTTTGGAAAATTTCTAAATTTTTGGCTGTCTGAAGTGAAGACAAGCCTCGTTGAAATTTCCTTCCAAGTCCGAAGGAGGACGACGAAGTTCCATTTTAGAAACGATAAGGAAGAAGTGAGCAGTGAAAGATGGGTGTCACACTGGCAGCATGGCTGGCCAGCATGTAATAGCTGTACATAAATTGAAAACCAGGTAGTTCGGCTCCAGTGAAAATAGACCGCAACTACACTCGTAGCATGCACATTGGTGCTTGGGAAACTTAGCAAAGGGTCTATTGGGACGCTGTCTGCTTCTGCGTGCTGTCAATAGACCTATTGCTAAATTACCCACGCATCAAGGAGAATGCAAAGAATGGTGATCCACGCGCCACACGCGCACGCCTTCCCCGTTTCAAAGATTCTAAGTAAATAACCAAGATAGAGCGCTGACGAATGCGCGTCCAAGACGCCATTTGTTCTAGGCTTTTGCTTTGGAACAGTCACTGTTGCAGACGCCAGTACGTGCGGCGCATGGAACACTATTCCTTGCATTCTCTTTGATGCTAGGGTAATTTAGAAATAGGTCTTTACCTGGCTGATTGAGTCAAGGCAATCCACTATAGTATTCCAAAGACGTTGCCATGCCGACAATTACCGCATTCATTTAGGCATAAAAATAGCCAGAATAAAAGAACGATCTAATAAATGCGGCATGGTCATTGCTCATGCTTTGCGATTTAAGTGAGGTAAGGCAAAGCGAAAGCCTCCAGCACCATTCATTGCTAACTAACGCGCCCAATATTGCAGATACTACAACGAATTAGATCCAAAGCGAGCGCATGCTCGCTCGCAGGGGCACCGCTATGTTTCCTCCTGTCCTTACTCTGCCGGTCACATGACCTAAAATTCCCCCTTGTAGGGAAATGCGGTTAACTGATTACTGCAGTTAAAGTTAACCGGCTTCGAGCAAACGGGCCCAGAAGCTTCCTACCTCCATGGCTCTGTCAGGGTTCATATACAGCTGCTGCTGCATTCGATTTACCTGCAACTCCTGTACCAGCAGCACACCCTTGCATTCAATCTATGAGTGCAGCCTACTCTTAAAACACATCGTGGAGCTATGCTGCCCTGCACCGGTGTAGGCTAGTGCGGGTAAATCGAACGAGGCCAGTGAACGAGCCCGGCGATCGAGATAAGAAGGAGAGGGAGACCCACTGTGAGACGTCGACAGTAATGTTGCGCTTCTGGAACTTTCCCGTGACGGCGACCATGGCAGACACAAGGTAGAGCCCCTTGTCCTGCTCTTGGACGCTGCGGATGAAGACGCCGTCGTCCGTGCCCTCGTAGCGCTGGCTGTCCATGAGCCGTCCATCCTTGGTCCAGGACACCATGGGTACTGGGTTGCCCCTCACCCGGCAGCGTACCTTCCCTTCCTGCCCCAGGATCACGTGCTGGCTCAGGGGGCACTCCTCCCACGTGATGTCATCTGCATGGCGAGGGAGCGGGTCGGACAGTCAGACAGCCATTCCCAAGAGAAGATGTGCAACATTGTTGAAGGACGTGCTCTGTGATATTTGCCTTATGAGATATGCTTTTAGTAGAATAGTTTTAGGTGTGCGTAGGCTTTTACAAGATGTGCTTTTGGCAAGAAATTGACAGTTAAATGTGCTTTTTGGTTGAAATGCACTTATTAGTTGAAATGCTCGTATAGAATATGGTTTTGATTAACTGCTTTTTCTGGACCTGCCAGAACTCCAAAACTGACGGCGTCTGCGGTTTTGGAGCTGCTGCTATATGCACGGCGGTGGCGAGGGGGAGAAGGAGAGAGAGAGGAGGCAGCAGTATGCCTTGCCATAGATGACATGCTTGTAAGAAGCAACAGTGATGGGAAGAGAGCGATAGCGCTTCAGCAATGGGGCAGCCTGCCCCTGCAATCATGGGTTTTTGCATGCGAATGCTGCCGGATTTTGCCGGAAAGGGGCAATAACAGCTGCTGCTGTAAAAGAGATAGCACAACACAAGCTCCACAACAAAAATGTGACAAAAAGTTTGCGTTTCCCCTGTTACATATGGCATACAAGAGAAACTTGCATATGAGGTATATTAATTTTTATGCTTAAAGGGGCGATGCAACAATTTTATGATTAAAAGATTTTGCATCTTGTCATTTTTACGTTGTTTATCATGTCCCAGAGGATAGAAACAACACCTCCTTCATTAAAAATGTCACGATTCCGCTGCATAATCGCAAAGCAAAAGTCGAGCTTTTTCCCCCACCTGCAACCCCAAGTGGTAGCCGAAGGAACTACGGCGAAAAGATTACGTGACCTCGCTCGGCTCTAAGCTGCAGCCTAACGCCCGCTAATGTCAGCGGAGAGAGGGAGAGGAAGCGTCCTCCGAGATAGCACACGGGAACCTACACGGCACTCCGAATGACGTCACTGGGAGTGCGACCAGGTGTGACCCTGAAGGCTGGGAGTGAGTTGAGGGGTGCCCGAAATGCCAATATTTATCTTTTTTTTACGCAGCAACTAGGACACGCAGGCGAAATCGGATTTCTGTTCTTTACTTCAAAAGTGTCAGAGGTCAACTTCCACAAATTTTTGACCGAAGTCTGGAAATCGTTGCACCCCCCTTTAAGAGTTAAAATGAGCCAAAACAAGACCAGTTCTGGCATTTTTACGGGATCTCAGGAAAGGGTAACAAATGTTTACTGACTAAAACGCGACTTCTACAAAACAAGTGCATAAACTGCAAATAATTATCTGACGGTAGATTGCTCTAAGCTTTCTTCAACATGGCAGTCCTGTGTCACTGACAAACAGCTGCAGTTCACAAAAGCATGGCAGTGACAGGAGCCCCTCAACTTCCATACCTCCAATAGCAATGTGGAAACAAAGAAACAGGAGGTCGGAGTGACTCACGGTAAAAGGTGATGTGCACCGAAATGGTTAGGCGGATGGTGTTTCCATAGAGGGCGCTACACGTGTAGGTGCCACTGTCTTGGGGTGACGGCTTGTCAAAGGAGAGGATGTAGCTGTCATCCGTAGATATCACCTGCATATCCGGGCCCCTGGGAAGAAAAGCATTGGGGAAAGCATAATAGTCAGGACCACAGCAAGTAAACGAAAAGCAAGGACACTGTTAATCATGTCGTGTAATACAGTCAAACCCGTTTATAACGAACAGCAGGAAACGCCACGATCAGTTCGATATAGCAAGTAATTCAATATAGCAAAAACCATTTACAACTAACTTCCATGATGCGTTTGTTGCACGGTGAGAGCTTCTCTTTCTTTCTCATCTCTTCGCTTCCGCCTTAAAACAACGCGCTAAAGACTTTTTTTTTTTTTTGCATGCGTGCAGAGTTTGTATTTAAAGGGCAACTTTGCTTAATTCCGAAAAATTTAGGCTTACATGTGATTCCATTTCACAAAGCGCTACTAAACAGCTTTACGTCTTCGGATTCGCAAAATGTGGAATATTATTTGTGTAATCTTAATTTAAACATCAGCTGATACCAAAACCGAAACTTCGGTTGCGTCAGGCAACATTGGTCTCGTGTCGTCAGAGTCATGGCCACGTCACGTCGAACCAAGTGGTCTTGTGACGTTCGTGGGGGCGAGGTACAGGACACGCGACGCGGGCAGGTCGCTTCGCATGGCGTGGACGGTGATGGCCCGGAGGAGAGGGGGAAGGGGAGAAGACGAAAGAGGAGAGGGGGGAGCGGAGAAACCGGACATGCGATAAACGCGCAGGGCAGCGCAAACTAGCGCATCCGCGTTGCAGTGATCACGTGGACGCAGTTGAACCAACACCGGGAGCAGAAACTCATGACGTCATTGTTCAATTTCGCTCTGAGAAGTAAAAACAAACAAAACGTGAGAATGACGTAGACATGCCTCTGACGTAGAGGCTCAATGTTGGCCGCTCCAACTCCGTCGCATTGACTGCGCTGATGATTGCGCCTCACGTCGCATGCTAGAGTTGGCAGATTTCGGCGACTTGGCTCATTTGGCAAGTGTGGTGGCCAGTTTATTAAATATATAGACGGAATTAGATCGTAATATTTGACATGGGGTCTTCCTATATGATACTGAAGAGGGCTGCATAGTTTTCTAAATATCAAAATGAAGCGGAGTTGCCCTTTAAGCTTATGACCAGGGTTTCGAACCAAAATGTTTTTCGTTCCGTTTTCGCTCCGGTTCAGGGAAAACGGTTCAGCTCTGGTTCAACTCCAGAGTGAAAAATAAAGGTTCAAACCGGTTCGTACTCATATGCTACAAAAACAGTTTACGACAGCAAAAGATAAACTATGCATATTTTATAAAATTGTTACATATAAAAAGCAAAGTCTCACATTACTGTGTGGAACGAACGAGCTAGTGCTGGGGCACCTAGGGAGATGGGTGAAAGCGCAGTTCAATGTCAGGCAGCTGACCGAAGAAGCAGGACGTCGTCAAACATATCCGGAGAAAGACGGCACCTCTGAGACGATAAAATGAACTTCAGAGCAGAAAAGTCTCGCTCCTCGCAGATCTGGTTCGCAGGCACTCCAAGGGTTACTTGCTCCAATGCGCTGAGTTCTGGATGGCGCTCTTGTGTATCCTCCCAAAACTGCAACACGTTAGTGTCCCTTGAAAGCCGCGGCTCCTTGTCTAGCATTTCCAGGAGGCATGCTATATAAAGAGGGCTACTGGTACCTCAAACATGCACGCTAGCCTCAACCTCTCTTTCCTTGAGGAGCGCTTCCAAGGCGTCTTTTTTTTCTTCTGGGGCCGCCGCAGTTCCAGAAGACAAGGTAGAATCTTGCTCGCACTGCAGAGCGGCGCCTCCAAGTCTTTGTCAAATGCAGCGTGGCCCGGTACTTTTGCTCAGGGGTGAGAAGAAGGCGGTTGCGGGGGATCCATGTACACTGCTGCACAGAAGACATCCTGTCAAGAAGTTGTCGCTCCTCTTTTTCATTGACTGGACCAAGGCCTTCGCTAAAGGCGACGATATGTTGGAAGTGTCCATGGAATATCTCAGCCATGCGCCGTAGAAATCTCCTACAGTGAGTTGTTCCTTCTGCAATGGCTTCGTCGCCACTTTTGCCGGGCAAAGCAATACTGCGAGCGCTTCGACTTCCGCCCATACTTCTTCAGTCGACTTCGAGCTTTCTTCTTTTGAGGGCAACCCTCCAGCGAAGCCTCTTAGTTCAAGTAGCCTGGTGAGCATATGCAGCGTGGACAACCACCGCGTTGGACAATCAAGCAGTGGTTTCTTCAATCCTAGCTTCCTGATCAGAGAGCAAAACACATTGGACACGTAGTCTCTTAACAAGCGCACGGCTTTCTTCAGTTTGCGCCAAAATAAGTTCTTTTTTTACATTTTCGGTTTATTTTTTTAGGTTATTGTGTTTTTTTGCCCCGCACTTTTCACGCGACCTGACTTAGCGTATGAACCGAAAACCGCATGGAAAAGATATCAATTCCGCTCCGGAGCGAAAAAATTATTTCGTTCCGGTTCAACTTCGGTTCGAGAGAAAATAACGTTTTTTTCCGGTTTTCGGTTTGGGTTCGGTTCAATACCCTGCTTATGACCCCTTCTGAATCGCTTCTCTTCGTAAGCAACCATTTTGGGATGAAAAGGTTTGTTTTTTTGTTTTGTTTTTCAGTGCGTGCATGCAGAGTGTCATTTTTAGCTTTCTCCCCTTCTGAATCGCTTCTTTACGCTCAATTTTGTTCGCAACTTGAGCTTTTAGAATTTTCGTTCTTTCCTACCTTTTTTTTTTTTTTGGAGGGGGGGGGGGGGGGGAAGGGCCAGGCTAGAAGACGATCGTTTGCGCGTTTTTGGAAACCTTCCCGGGGGAAAAAGTTCGATATAGCCAATTTGTTGTTCGCTATAAAAAGTACATTTTACATGCATTTTTGTTTAAATTTTTCGTGAGTTCGATATCGACAATAATTCGCTGTACGTGGGTTTGTTCTAAACGGGTTTCACTGTAAGAGGGACTGCAGTGAAGGAAAAAAGAAAGAACTTTCAAATAGAAGAAACAAACACAGGAGTCTCAAACTCAGCTCAGCTTAAATAGAGACGTTAATCTCCGGTCTGCTTCTTTTGTTTGTTTTTTCTCCTTTAATACAGCTTGGGTGTTACACAATATGGTTAATTATCATTAGCTCGCCTGCACACTCAACATCTCTTCGCTAGGATAGGACACTGACATTATTAGAGGGACCAATTTATAATAAATTACAAAAATCGGCTTTGCAAAAAATATCACTGTAATTTCCCATAAAAATGTGGTCAGTGTGTTTGTTTCGTGAAAATACTGAAGCACTAAAGAGGATTCTGCGATCGTCTGTTCTTGGTCATAACTGATTCTACGGGCCCTATGCATCCTAAAAATCCAAAAATTACAATCACACCACACCGATTTCCTTATTAATAACGCGACAAAAGGTCAGAACGCACCACTTTCTGGGGCAATTTTTCACTCAGCGCAGTGACGATGGGAGCTCGTCGGTCCATCGCGAGCCACCTCTCCGAGACAGCCAGCTTGCGATTTGCCAACGAGAGCCCATCATCACTGCACCGAGACCACTGCTGGGGTATGCCCCACCTTGCCAGAGTGGAAAAATTGCCTCAGAAAGTGATGTGTTCCAAACTTTTGTCGCGTTTTTAATAAGGAAATCTTCCTCGCATGATTGTAATTTTTCGATTTTTAAATTGCTTAGGGCCCGTAGAATCAGTCGTGACCAAGAAAAGACAACTGCAGAATCCTCTTTAGTGCCGCTTTAAAGGTTGAACCTTTCTCAATCAGAACTTATAAATAAAAACTAAGAAAAATGAGGTAATCATTGTGGTTATTGGTTTCGCTTTTATTTTATGTTAGTCAAGTGAAATGCCTCCTGCCCACGGCGACCTTTATCACTTTGATGTGATTGGCTGAACCCATAGGAATTGCTTTACATTACCCAGTCACATTTAATGAAGGCAAAACTTCCCAGAATACTTTTATACTACAAATATACCATCAAGCCTTTGGGGCAGATTACAGTATTATGCCTTCCAGATGAGTTGTAGTTCATAAGGCTACTACTACTGCAGAACTGCCAAAACAAATGTTGTATCTTTTGTAATAGCACACACATATAGCCTGAAATTTTTTTCTTGTTGTGCAATTTCACTTGATGATGTAATGTTTCAAAGGAATGTTAGCAGTTTTACCCTGTATGGCAGCCCTCTCATAACCAATCCTTGTTATATTTTATGAACACAGCGAAAATTTAGTTAAAACCCAACAAGAAGTGTATTACCTTTTCATTATTCACTATTAGTTAGGACAGCATAAAGATATCAGACTTATGAAACCAGCTAGTATGTACCAAATATTCATAAAGTAAATCTGTAACCAACAATTATTAGCTTTCAAATTCCAATCCTCCTTTAAAGATGGCAATATATTACTGTACATGAGTAAATTTTTTAGGCTCAATATTTCACGAATTTTGGGGAGAGTAGGTTTTGGAAATATTTTGCAGGCATGAAATTTTGGAAATTGGAGTGATATATTACCCCATAGTGATTGATACCATGGGGTAATATATTGTATGAAATAAACTTTTAGCACTATCTTTAAAGTTGCAAAATTCACAAAAATGAGGACCTTGCAAAAATAAGTCATTCAAAGCACTAAGCAAACATCATCACATGAGATGCACTTACATTCCAGTACTATGCAAACTTAGTCATATGAAATTCAGCTGGCAAACTGCAGTCAAATTTAAAATTTAAGTTTGCCTGAAAAACCAACACCCTTGCCTGAAAAGCCAACACTCACCCAACTATCCAGTTTGTAAAGTACCGCGAGAAAATCCATTTCATAGAACGAACCATAAAATTGCTCCTGTGAGGCCTTTTAGAGACAACTACATAACTAAAGCCTCATCAGGCAATTTCTACACAAGAGAAACCATACAGGAACAAATCCTTTAAATAGTATCAAGCCACAAAATCTCGTTATCAAAGTTTAATCACAGACCAGTACCATTCTCAAACTTAGAAATATACCAGGTGTTCCATTTTAATTCAAACAAATTTATTATAACAAATCCGTAAGAGATGCACTAATACAGTTTGGGTAGGTGAATTATACGGCCAGGGGGACATCATATAGGTGGCTAATCTCTGTGATAAGTCGGGGAATTAACTTAATTCCTAAATTAACTTTTAATCAGGAAAAATATACTATGGTTTCTATCAGGAACATGCTGAGCATGATTGAAAACCAGCATATCAGTCCATTTTAGAACGACTTCAAGCTTGTGGGAAACTCGGTGGCGCAAAGCTAGCAGTGGCAAAATGCAGATCATTAGATTATCATTGCGTTCCGCCACTGCTCGCTTTGCGCCTGCTGCACGAGTGGTCAATTTGGTGCGCCACCGAAGCTTTCCACGAGCTTCAAGTCGTTCTAAAATTGACTGATATTGTAATTTTCGATTTGGCTCAGCACATTCCTAATTCAAACCATACAATTATTTTTACTAATTAAAAAGTTGATTAAGAAAGTTTAGCGAATTGCCCGACTTATCGCACAGATTAGCCACTTATATGATGTCCTCCTGGCCGTATAACTAACCTGCCCAAACTGTATTAGTGCATATTTTATGGATTTTTTGTAATAACTGTTTGAATTAAAATGGAACACCCAGTATATTCCACGATAGTTTGCAGCTCTCCGATTGCCATTCGGATATTGCACACCCTGCATAAAATTAACTCTTTCCATGCCCCGTCTACAACCCCTCGATATGACGATGCTGCATTACTTCGCATCTATGAACAGAAAATAACAAAAAGCACGCACTAACCCGCACAGTGTGCACAAGGCATTACGACGCCAAGCCCCGAGCAAAACCACTGCCTCAACAATAATACTGACTCGCACCGAACATCGAGCAGGACTACGAATTCCGTTTGCGGTCCCATGCACCCCAGAATCTGCAGAGGGCAGCAGATTCGAGGTGTATCTAAACGACTACAGAGGTGGCACGAAAGCAAAAAAAACACAAAAACATCAAGAATACAAAATAAAGAAAAACCTCCCCCTCTGTGTGTTCCGATGTTATCTGTTAGACCGCATTCCCATTTCCGACGCGGCTTAGTCACACAGCGGGCAAAAGGCGGCGGCGAGGTTGGCTTTAAGAGTCTGGTGGCAGGGCCCACACTTATTCTCGGAGGCGCAGGTGGGGAGGCGAAAATAAGTCGCTACTGACGACCTGCTTCCTTCGGCATCGACCGACTGACGGCCCTCCTCTCAATGCAACGCACTCCTCACGAGTCAAGCCCCTGTCACATGAGGGGGAAGATATGTTTTTGAAAAAAGTAAAGTAGAAGTGCACGCAAGCGTGCGTCAGCTTTTAGCCGTGGCCTACTTTCAGCCAGAGGCGCAAATGCCAAGAAGCTTTAGCCTAACTTAGAAAGCTGGGGCCTTGTTTTTGCTTATTTTAGCGAGCGCTGGTACCTCGATAAACAGAATGACTACATCAGGACATGTCCTCTCTCGTCCGAAAGATATTGATTTTTGTCTACCGACGTGTCTTCCAAAATGGTTGTGATGTCTTGTTGCAAAAGAAAAGGCTGCCCTCTAGGAAAACACACCAGAAAAAAGTGAGACCTGCACTTGGACGCATGGAAAGGAAGACTGCTTGGCCCTCTATTCGCGACTCCAGTGAACTATAGGGGGCGCGCTGGTCAGGCGAAATGGCGGACGAAAGGAGGTCGTTTTCGTCGCTCAACACACGGACCACCATAAATGTCTTGCACTGCAGCGTAAAATCGGTGTTACAAATGCAAGCAAAGCGATTTTTCGACGGTAGAAACCTTCTTCTAGTCAGTGCGTAGGAATGACACGGCAGAAACATAAAAATAGTTACTGGGAACGATGTTTGTTTCTATGCTGCCTATGCGAGAACCAAGCAGGGATAGCAGACGACAGAGTCGAAACGACCTCCTCTCTGAGGTTCTCGGCGTTGCCGCTACGGCGGCGTCGATTTCGCTAGAGTCGCGAATAGCCGTTTTCACCTCAAGAACTGTAGTAAAACAAGTCCGGCTCCTTGCGGAGCATTGCTAATTCCCTTTTTATGTGAATAATTAAGATATATGCAGGTGAATTTTTTTATTATAAATGTCATGTTATTAACACGTCCACATTCCAAATGCCAAAAGCATAGCTTTTTTCTTCAATAACCAAATCTCGTAAGGACTACTTCACGCCACGTATGAACGATGCGCACAAATTGCTTTTTTCTTGAGGTGAGAACGGGTATAGAATGATTTACTCGTCATACGAATTTCGTACATTTTTTTATGGCTTTTAATTCTTTCACAACTGAAAACAGTCTTAAAAGGGCATACCATGAGGATTCATCCACGATTTTGGCAATCAAGCATTATACAAATCTGGCTTTAGAGAGAAAATTTTTAAATGGCGTCTTCCACCAAGCTCTGTCCTGCATAAAGCAGGAACAGATTTTGAGAAGAAAGACAGGCCATTCAACCCATTCTGTAGACTTGCTCCTTAGCTTGGTTGCGGAGCAGTTCTACAGGCTTGCACACTAAACATAAATAGCACGAAAGACAGACAAGCACACGAAGAAGATGGGACAAGCTATATTTATGTTTAGTGTGCTTAACCAACTAGCCCACTTAAGTATTTTAGCGTAGTTCCTTGCTACAGTGATGCCTCGTTAATATGGACACCTCCGTCTCCCTAAAATTATGTTCATAATGCAAGTTTTCTATAAAAACGTGAAAACAAAATGCATGTATTTACCCAGTTCATCCTTGAACATGTTGTCCCCATAGCGGGGTATCTACATTAATGGGTTCGTATTAATGAGATGTGACCGTAATCACATCTTGCACCATGGGAGCTAAAAAAAATTTATCCTCACGATTTTTAAAAGATTTTTGATGGTCTGAAAAATGTTTCGCTTTCCCCAATTTTCCGGGCTTCTCTTAGTGTCTTCAAGTCTACAGTTGAGGTCCTTTCAGTTAATGACACAAGTGATGGGCTGTGAGAACAAGCACACAGAGGCACACGGGAGAGCAACAGAGCATACTGACCCCAAAATCTCCTGGTTGTTGGGGCCCGTCCACTTGAAATCCGTGTAGTCTGCGTCGCCCGAGTTGCCCTTGCAGAAGAGAACGAACCCTTTGCCGGCTGGCTCTGTCTTGTTTTCCCCGACGGGGTTGATCACAAGGGTGCCTTGAGACTCCACACCAGACACTGTATGGCAGAAACGGGGAAGCAGAACGGAAAGGTCAGGACAACCCAAGAGCCACCAACCTTGTAAAGCTTGCCACGGAACGAGAAAGGGAAAAGCAGAGAGAGACGAGATTGTCACCGAGAAACGAAAGCGTCAGTCAACAAGGACACAAAGCCACTAGAGGCACGAAAAACAATGTTCTACCTACATTGCAGTCAAGCACGGGGACCCAGATGACTTTCCTACAAAGGAAATGTGAACACGAAAAGATTGCCGAAAGAAGAGCTTTCCCAGTGAAAATGTTGAGTTTTCTGAAAATTGCGTAGGAGCTTTAGAGCTGACAACTAGAAATAAGCGTTGCAAACAAGAGAGGGATAAGCTAATATATGGAAGGTAATGAATGAACCTTCCAACTCACATGTCCACATTGGCATGTTAACCTTCAAAATCATTTCACACGATAATTTTTTTTTGTATAAAGATTTTCATTTATAACATAATGCTTGGGGAAAACACTGACCAAGGTCTAGGTGCCTAAAAAAATTTCACACCGCAGCCTTGTCCGCAAACTGCTTCAGGAAGCTCATCTGATTGAAGCCTTTCTTGGCTTCTGCTTCAGCTAACGAGACAACAGCCAATACCTGCGCTAGGGACCTAGTCCTACGTAGCTAACCCCTCAAATACATTATTTATGGTGATTGCTACAAGGTGAGACAACTTTGGTACAGCGGTTTTCCGATCAGTGGTTCAGCCTGATGTGATATGAAAGTTAAGAAGCCCAATGTTAATTGAAATAAAAACTGCCTGTTCGAACAGTTTCAAATGATAGGCAGTGGTATTGTGTAGTTTATTCCGAAACTCTATAACTTTAGTCATAAAAGAGCATGCAGCGGACTCAAGTTATGCTATATCAAAAAGGTGCACCAACCATTTCTGCAAAACAAATAATAATAAGAATACAAAAAAATATTTATTTTCTTCTTTCAACGATTTCGGGGCCTTTGGGCACTTGCGCCATTGCAGTGAAAAACGATAAAAAAGAAGAAAAACAGACAAGCTTGTGGACTAGCTGAAAAATAATAAACTTAAAACTGGAAGAAATAGAAAAACAAACACAAAAATAACGGACAACCACTAAAAAAACAACCTGCGTAATTTAAAATTTTTTTTTATGTTTTGGGTTTTTGTGGCGTTAAAGAGACCTTCCATTTAGCTGCACCGGTCAGAGGCTCTGCATCTCAGTATTTAAAACAGGAAGAAGGGGTCGAAAATAATTATGCATCCGCCCACAAAAAAAAAAAAAAAAGAACAGGAAATGAATTAACGTTTAAATCCCGACAAAGTATTCCCGCTCCCGTCTTTTCCCGCCCCCCGACAGAAACTTGAGCCCGTGGTCCTCCACTAACAAAGCAACCGCAGGTGCCGCAAACACATTTGTGCCCAGCCTCTTAAATAACGATAATGGGAAATAATTAAAGTGTCCCGCCTTTCCCCTCAGAAGCAAAGCAGCCGACTCTTTCAACCGTCCCTTCTACTTTCTCCCGGGGGGGGGGGGGGGGGGGTACAAATATAAATAAAACCATAAAAAGCAAACTCCGCCCCCTGACAAAACAACTCAACTCGACTCATCACTCAAGAGACCACATCGCAATTGTTCAACCCCTTTACAAGAAAAAAAAAACAGAAAAGAGCGGAAAACTAATGAGGTTGGTTGTAGCGGATGCCACCACACGCATGCGCCCACCGCACTCGCAGTGTTGAAAAGACAAACAAAAGCAAGGGAGCAAAACCACTTGGGCTCACACTTGCGGCGGCCAAGCGAGGAGAGAAAACTCTCCGACGCCGGCGGCGGGTTCTCGACCGGGCGCGTCACACACCACGCGGTGGTTGGTGGTCGTCGCCTCCGTCCTCGCTCGCGTGCGCGACAAAAGGGCGCTCTTCCAAGCGGCGTTATTTCTAAGGGAGGCCCCTTCCGCCTCTAATGGGAGACCCCCGCGGCCTTTATGCCTCCCTGAAACACTCGGCAGCGAGAGGCAAGGACCCCCGGCAGCAGCTGACTCCCTCCCTCCTTTGTGAGCGAGGTCCAAAGGAAGCCCCCGCCAGGCTCGTCGCATCTGTCTAGCGTCGCCGGGACCTAACTAACGACGCGGTCTTCTTTAATACGCGGCCCCGAGAGGCAGCGCGGTGGCAGCTGGCAATTAAACGAGGGGGCCCAGATTTCCAGTTCCCTTGTGTCTTATCTCGGCCGGCGCGCACAACAACGCAGGCTCGACGCCGAACCGTTGTCTACCCCTCTGGCCACTGCTTGTTCGTGGTTGGTTGTGTAGCTGCGCTGCCTGTCCCACGCCGGGGAAGAAGAGGCTGGTGGTGTAACATCTGCTTCCCGGCAGAGCGGTTTGCAGCAGCGTGTCTCCTTAGCCGAGACAACGGCACGCGCGACTACAACAAAGTCGAGACAACCGACTCCCCGCTCAGTGGAGCAGAATCCGATCCGCTTCGGCGTCCCCGGACCGCTTAACCAGAAAACAAACCGCCGTCGCAGGGTTTCGCAAACATAACTCGCCTTATGCTCCTTTTTTTTTTTTTTTAGTTGATCGGATTTTTGTGGACACGAAGACAATGCCGACGTGCCTCTCACACGCGGCCTCCTGTACAAGAGCGCGACATGGGAAGATGTTGATTCTCAAAACTTCCTTTCGAGTATTTTTTTTTTCCCTGAGTTTCGCAGCATACAGCCCCCGGCCCTCGGCACTTGTTCAGCCTCCTAAATTTCTCTCTGTGTTTGCACGCAGAGCCGGATTAGGCATGTTCGGGGCCCTGGGCTGAGGACGCTTCAGGGGCCCTAATGATGATGATGATGATGGCGACGATGATGATGATAATGATGTCTGGTTAAGGCAATGAACCTGGGAAATACTGCAGTTTTCTTTATATTTTAATCAATAGAAAGTAGCCTTAAAATACAAAAACTTTACTATTCCCTTCCGGTTTCAACCTATGGAGCACTCCGGCAAGACCACCACGGAGGCGGCATGCAGCTTTGTTCCCTTCCCCAGAAGCGTCGAAGACCGCACTTTCAAAGTGTAAGCGCTGCTCAAAAACACGTGTTTGCGCGCACTAGACACGAGCCCGAGTAGGGTGAAGGGGATGTGTTTATGACATTTCCTTCCTGACAAAAAAAAAAAAATGAGGAGCGAAAAACCTCAGATTGTGGGGCCCCCGCGTGTTTTCTTCGTTTGCTCGAAGCCGCTTTCAAAAGAAAGCGGACAAGCACCCTAAGGAGCCGGTCACCCACCCAAAGGGCCGGCTTTGTACAGGAATAGGAGTGTGCTACGCGAAGTGCGCGTTTGGCCTTGCTGACATCGCCATTATCTTTGTATATCCCTCTTCTCGAATGCTGCGGCAAAGCAACATCGCTTTCCAAAATATTTTTAGGTTTCGTTTTTTTTTTTTTTTACGAGCTTCCGTCATGGGGGCCCCCAGAGAGTCGGGGGTCCTGGGCTGCAGCCCCTTAGCCCGTACCTTAATCCGGCCCTGTTTGCACGGGGTGGAAGTTAACGGCGTTCGATATTGCGAAAGATGTCGCCACTCTCGTGTTGTACAAAATACAAGCCCCCCCCCCCCCCCCAGAAAAAAAAGAAAGAAATACAATGACGAGATTTTAAAGTGTGACAGCAACACTCTTGGGTCACGAGTAATTTGCGATTCGCCCTACAGTTGTACGCACACTCGAATAAATGCAGCACACTTATCGACGAATCCAGTAATATGTCGCTGCTGTTTAATTCGCACAGCTTCCGTGTTTTGATCGCAATTCGCTGTGATGTTATTGGTGGTGCCACGAATGGACAGCGGTAGCTACTTCATCTATTTGTGCGTTGCCACGGAGCTGTGACAGCACGAAGTTGTCTGAACAACTAACGCCGTTTCTTCGCGACTACGTAAGGCATTTACAGCACCCTGCGGCCAAAACACCAGGCTACGAAAATGTGTGAAGAGAAGCTTCCTCTGAGAAATGGCAGTGCCATTTTAAAAACGCGCCGCTACATCGCCTAATAATTCACAATCGATTGCACATATGACTTGTCGTAACTCACTGATGGTTATCATATTGCGTCAACGTCAGTCCCATTTGAGTCCATGGACCAGGGACGTCAAAGTCGAGGCCCGCGTAGAGCCCGTCAATATCACAAATCCCTCAGTAGAAATGTAAATCAGCGAGCGCTTCCTGTAGTTACCGCGAACAAGGCACTATTGTTTTTTAGCTGGCGTAGTACTATTAGCGACACGGTAGCCATAAATAGCAACTACTAGGGCCATCAATATCATACAGTGATTAGGGCAATGTACCAGATGAGCTGCTTGACTCTGAATCACACTGACTCACCCTTTATAATGATCAGTCTCGTGGTCTTTAATTGCTGAAGCCGCGGCTGTAGACGACGGTCGATGAAACTCGCACTGAACAAGGGAGGCAGAGGAAGGCAGTGCAGCACCCCGTGCGAAATGAGTTTGACCTCACTGAAGAACAAACTAGAAGTGCTTCGGTGGCGCCCTCTTATCGTCCCATCTGTGAGGTCACGACCAGTATTTGCCTCGCCGTAACATAACAAGCTGTAACCCTGGCTATTTATCATCAGTTGCGAACGGCAGGTTTGAATATGCGCGTAAAACGCACGGTGGAGGCCAGAGTCCTCGCATTCTTGATGGATGGATGTTAATGGCTGCATCCTTTATAACGAGCCAGCACAACCTAGCCTAGAAACCATAAGTATACTTCTCCCTTCGGCCGTATAAGCCAAATTGCTTCCCCTCTGCATTTTTGTAACTATCACGAGGCAGCGTGGGGTATTGTTAGGACGACCTTCAGCCAGAACCGTCAAGGTTGGTAGTTTGACACGAGTTATTTTCGTCGATGAAAGCAAATTAGTAATCGAATTAAGGACGTCACAGTGAGCGTCTGGGAAATCGTTGCATGCCGATCAACAGCAACGCTTTTGGTAACGCTCGTCGCCAATCTATCAGTGAGAGGTGATAGGGCGCCCTTCTTCGAATGCCCGGCCACCAGCACGTGTTCGTTGCCTTCCATCGTACCATAGCCTCCTCGCATACTCACAAAGCCTGGCAGTTCAACGATGGAGCCACAGAGTGGCCGGTCGCAGATTTGGAGCGCAAGCTTTCTGGTAGCACAGAGCATCACAGAGCCATTTCTCGGAGAACCTGTACGCCAGCACACAGCTCTTGCAGCGGCGAGGACCCGAAACACACTTGTTCGCTCGGGAGAAGTGTGTTTCGGCGTCTCGTCGCAGCGGGGCGCAGTCACGTGGCTTTCCTCTCATCCGTTGTCGGCCGCTCCACCTTTTCCATTTCGGCAGCCGCTTCTCGTGGCGATCTGCCAGGCGTTGTCAGTATAGAGGGGCTAGGATCGTACTTTGACTGCGCATGCACGCTCAAAGCTCACGAGACGCCGAGTGTCCTAGAAGGAGCTTGAACTGGAGACTGCACAACTGAAGCACCTTCCCTGCCGCTCTGGTCCTGTCGGTGACTGCAGTCATTACGCCTCACGGTCCTAATTAAAAGAGTCGATGTAAGGTGAAGACCGAGGTACGGAGGAGCCCTACAAGCTCAGACGTAACAAGCGCGGAAATTCACTTTGCATTTTACGTCTCTTTGAACTAGATGCGCAATGAGCGGTAACAGATTAGCTCGGACGATGCCGAATGCACTAAACTGGCTCGAAATTGGATTTTTTTTTCTAGGCTACAGCGATGTTTTGTCGACATCAGTATAAAATACATGCATTTTTCTCCCGCTATTATAGACAACTCACACTATGGACGCTTTATTTTTTAGGGAACGAAGGTGTTTTTGCTAACGGGACGTCCCTTTAACACGCTTTCTTTTCTTCCAGCCGATTTCATATCGATTTCAAGATGATTTTTCACCGTGAAATGTACCGTGCGCCTACCAACTGAACGCCACCACGGCATTTGCTGTTTCTGACAGTTCCCGCGGCGGCCGATTGAACTATCTGAAGAATGTTTGGGGTCCCGATTTCTATCCCATCCTGAGAAGGGCATCCCCACCGTTTCGGTGACAAATTTCACAGTAAGTAACCGACACGAGCTCAATGTTTGGCGAACCCATGGGAACCCAACGGCGGCGTTAAGATTGGAGTGCACTGTACATACCAGGGGCGTTCATAAAATCCGTGTCATTTCCGCGAAACGGCTGCGATCACGAGGAGCATCGGTGGTGATGTTAGCCCATCTCCGCATATGCATTACATGTGGAGGCACACTTCTCACACCGAGCTGATTAACTATAGCGGATGCTTTGGCTCTGAGGAAGTGTTCTAATCCCTGCGGCACGCTGCCCTGCAAACGCACGCCATGCGGTGGCTTGTTCGCGAGAGGAAGGTAGCAGAAGTAATCCGGGTGCCGGGGCCAGGGCGGGCGAGATACGTAGAGGCTGAATTTCATAGGCTGGGGTGCAGCCGCATGCGTCACCGGTGCGTTCTGGTATAGAGCAAACGCACTCTCTCGGTCAGCTTCCGAGGGACTTTATGAAGGCACCTCGTACAACGGAAACAGTTCTGCGTGAATAACCCAAGCTCTCTCTCAAACGAGCGTGAAAAGGTTCAATCACTCGCGGCGCTTGAGAACGCAGGGAGACATGCAGCCTTTGAAAAACAGAAAAATGAACCAACAACTGAAACTATTTTCTTTTTTTTTAAATTAAACTGAATAATTATCTTTTAAAAAGCGACTGTTCTAAATATGTAGAACTGAAAACTACCGTTTAGCGCGCACAACATCCGAAATGGACAACTGCAGGAGCCTAGAAATCTGGGCGAGTTGGTGATGCATCGGAATGAAAAAACAGCGCAAACAAAACGAAGGACCAGTAGAAGAGTATACACACAGACAAGGCGCTGTATCTCTGTTCTCTGTCTGCGGGCCATAGATTTGTGGACACTACTCCCCGGCGCCGTAGTTTCTCTCGAGTCCATTAGTGAAATCGAGAAATGATCTACGTTTATTGTTTAAGTAGCTAAAGCTCTGCGAGCGCGTGTTTTGCGTGCCCTTATAAGGGGGACGACAACGGTCCGTCATTTGCCTTTTCTGCGATATTTTCAAAGCCTGGATACGATGGAATGCCCTAATACGAATGTGGACGTCGTCAAAAAAGAAGATAAAAAAAAGATCTAAAGCAAGATTAAAAAAGGTCCAAAGCAAGATTAAAAAAGCTCTAAAGCAAGATTAAAAACGGTCTAAAGCAAGATTTAAAAGAATGTCTAAAACAAAAAACAAAAACAAAAAACACACTAGATTTTGAAAGGAATCGAGGACAGCCGCGTCTGCCATTCCTCGGCGGCAATAATCGGTTTTATCGAGCAAAGAGAAAAAGAATGAAATAACAAAGCTGGACCGTGATTGAATCTGCGATCCCTTTAGCAGTGTAGCCCCATTATCTTTCACATTTCGATTTCAGCCATTCTAATCACCCGCGCAAGCTCATTCCAGGGTGTCTACCCAAAATTACTTCTTTCAAATTCCCCAACTTTTTCCTAAATATTTCGATTAAATTTCCCGACACTCACGAGAGAAGGAAAATCTGGAAACTGCCGCTGAAATATAACATATAAAAACGCCCTGCAATAATAAAAAAAAAAGTATTGTCATTACAAAGAGCAGTGGTTGAACACTTGCCTCGATCTGCGTTCACGTGACCACATAAAGCTATTGTTACTGGCCAGGATTATCTTCAACATCTCTGCGAACAATGGTGCAGAGGAAATTGGGAAGCTCGGGAGAGCCCAAAGGCTGGTTCATACACACATTGGCGTCTGACTATGCTCGAGAGCGTTGCATTCCCTCGAAATCGCCTACAACGAGAGAATACACTGGCGCCCCCTATCAGATAGCACTGGAACATTTTAGATCCGCGTAGTATATAATTTAGGTAAATAATCCGTGTTCTAGCAGGAAGCTAAGCTATAAATCTAGAGTAGTTTTTAGTAAGACAAGTCTTGTTTATATTCTTTGAGCATAGGTTGTGAGGTTGTACACTCCTTCGAGGAAATTTCTGGGCATTTTCGAGGAAAGGAGGAGAGAGCGAGCACAGCTTCGATCAGCGCTCAATGAGAGCACGAGGGCACGCGTGCCCGCACCTTGGACTGCATTCCAACAAAGTTGTCCCCGAGTCCAATAACCAGGCTAGTTTTACAGGAAACATTGGCATCGTGTGAAAGTTCACGAATTTCACGACTGTTCCTCTCAATTGTATTAAACACGAGTGCATGCAAGCCCGACGAAGATAATGCCCGCAACAATTTCTTTAGAAAAGCTCACGTTTGACCGATTCGTCGTCTTTTTTTATTATTTTTTTATTTTACATTTATTCAACCTATTGTCATTTGGCTTGGGGTACATCGACATTACCTTATATCGAAACACTTTTTTTTTTGGTTTGCTACAAAAGCAAATATTAAGAGGAGCATGAATGTGCCGTGACTTCCAGCTAGATCACTTTGGAACTCTCAAATAATTGATAAATACAAGAGTCGATTATGCGCAATGTTTTAAGAGTGAAGAACGAGGGTTTATGTTTGTGTGTGCCTGCGTGACGCATGGGTGTGTGTGCGTTGCTAAAGAAAAATTCGTCTGCCTAACATATTTGCCATGCCAAAAAGTGGAGCGATGGTCCCTCTGCGTATAAATTTTCGCTTTCGAATGCATAAATTTACTGTTCAGCTTTTTTTTATAATAACCTTGATTTTCACATTGCTCACTATTCAAATTTCAACCTCGTATTTTGCACTTCGTTTATTTTTAATTATTATTTTATTTTTTTACGTTTAGCACTATGTTTCAATTTGATTCGAGTGTGTATTTTTTTTAAAATAAAGACTGTATGTGAATTTTACTTGTTAAGCCATGCTGTTGGCATAAGCACGTTGCTAGTTGTGTCTAATGGTCAGCTGCACGATTCGCAGTTCTACCATTACTGACCCAAGAAACTCTCGGACCCCACCATCATAATTGATGAATATAAATACTTAATTATTCCATTAAAGACAGTGATGCGATTGATCAGGGACATGTCGAAGAGCCTTTCGCAGGGGTGGAAGCAAACTTCGGCTTTTGTAGCAAGCCTGGGAGCAGCAAAGATGCTTCTTTGGAGCAGCTACAGGATGGAGATCGGAAGCTTATGGACGCGGCATGACGCTGGGGAGGGACACGCCCCCAACGATGACCGAAGCAGCTGTTGGCGACAAGTCAGCTTTCCTTTTCGTACAACAGCGTCTCTTGGTTTTGGTCATCGTTGTGGGCGTGTCCCTCCCCAGCGTCATGTCGCCTCCAGAAGGTTCCTACCTCCACGCTTTACGGTATACGCGATTTAATGCGCACGGTATTTCTAAATACACGCGTCCTTGCCCAACGCCAAACTGCAAAAAAAAAAAGGTAATCGACGGATTGATGTTTTTTTAGTACTTCTGACAAGGCCACCTACGCATGTTCCATTTTCGGAGATCAAACACCGCCGTGTTTGATCTAAGCCTGAACCTAAGCCCCGTAAATAAACAAAACGTTGTGCCGTCAGTTGTGGCACTGACGGCAAAAAGCAACGCGCCCAAACAAGTGCTTCGAAGGCAGTGGGTACGGGGAACGAAAATAAACACACAACCCTTATTGATGTGTGGTTCATGTTCGTCCAAATACGGTATATTTCTGAACTATAGGGACTTGTAGCAAACCGTTACTGCATGTTCCGCGCACCGCACCACTGGAGCCCACGAAGCATGCTTTGAAGGAATGACACCACCTTCAACTGTCGACTTTTAAACCAGTCGCTCAATATTGATGAAAGGGTCTATTCATCTCGTTGTCTAAGTGCACAGTATGACGTTTCATCTCCGCAGGACAATTTTTGGATAAGGTACAGGAGCTACAAGATACAGCTGTTGACGTAAGTAACCTCAATTGGCAAGGAAATCTATTATATAAAATTGCTGCAAAATATTGAGCATTTCTAAGTTTCAGCCGTAACTAGAACATATCGGGAGAAAAAAGGAAGGGGGGGGGGGGGCGTCTATTCTTAACCCTGATATCTGTGCTTTTCTATGCAAAATGTCAACCTGAAAAGCATTCCACATAAGGGGGCATTTTCTCACCATCAAAACCCTGCTTTTTTATCATTAAGAACTTCATTTAAATAAAAACAAAACACCATCTAGCCGCATTTCTCATTAAATTTCAGTTCAGAAACATCCACAGTGGATAAATGCGGCAACCCATCGAAATTATAGACTTCCTCAAATGAAAGTTTCTGCAAAAAAGTGCAACTGAGAAAAACCTACTTGAAGTGTCCCCACCACAACATTAGATTTTACTGGTGGTGGTGGCGACTAAAAGACACCAAGAGCATAGCTGGTGCTTTCTGCTTACACCCGATCTCCTACGTGGCCTTGCTGAGTGAGTCCGAGCTCAAAGCGCTTCCTTCGAATGTCATTTTGTTGTCGACATGTGGACATTGAGTATGAAACGAGTGAGGAATTGGATATGCTTGCAATACACGAACCAGCGTCAGCAATTGTGGGCATGGCAAGCATAGTCGAAATACAAAGCAGAAAAACCCAAGTGACTTTCTTTAAACCATTGATGGTTTTAGTCACTTTTCTGTTCATTCAGGGCGGGAAAGGTGGACTTCTACTGCGAAGTGATTTTCTTTCCAACCAGAGTATGATCCCCATTCTAGGGCGTACCGGTGCGGAGCTACAGCTGTCAGAAGGTAGGAATCAGAGAAGTTCCAATTTTTAAAACTTATGATTTTGCATAGAAAATAATAAATTAAAAAAAAACGAGGACAGAGGAAGAGAGGCATTCATGACAGGGCGTAACTTGCCACCAAAGTTTAATAGAGCACTAAAAAAAGAAATTAAAACCGCACATGCGCACGGCGAACACATCTAAATAATAAAAAAAAGAAAACAGAAGCCAAACGTCATTGGTGGGTGTCTGAAACTTGACTGATAAAGGCCTGCTCCTTATCAGAGAGGGCGATAGAGGGAGCGCCAATGCAAACATTCGGACCACTGGGTGCCCTTATCATGAAGGCCTCAAGTATTTCACGCTCCAGTTGCGCTTTCAATCTCCCCGCAACTGGCGTATTTCCCATCATGTATCCGAACCAACTAGCGAAAATGTTTTATTTCTCCAAAAATATTTCTGATTTGCAATAACAGATTTGCAGGAGTGTGCACTATCAATCGTTGAACCACAACAAATAAAAAAAAAATATTTTTTTTCTCTTAAACATTACAAATTTAAGGTGCGCCCAGCAGTGCGTCACGCGGAACACATGGTTTGCTAATAGTCCCCCGATAAGTGAATTTACTTTTCCTCTCGTTCAAAACGGGCGACACCAACTCGCGCGGTTCTCCCTCGTGCTGCTGGCTCATCAACATGAGTCCTTGATGGCTCATCAACATGAGACCATGGAAAAAACTTTCCAGCCTTTCCACTCTGGCGAAGAAGGGAAGAGCAGCGGAGCTGTACTGTGTGCCGCCATCAATGAGCGAAGGCGGCAACTGGTTGCCGCCGTCGCTCGCAGATGGCGGTAGCTGTCTAAATTTGGTTGTGTCGAGATTTATTTGTCCACGGACACGAAATTGGGAAACTAGCCCTTACAGCTTCGCTGTAAAAAGTCGGTGTGTGTGTGTGTGTGTGTGTGTGTTTATAGAGCCTAGAGTTTAGTCTGCCTCAACATGCGGCTTGTCTCCCAGCTGTAGATGAGCAATTTAGCCAGTGCAGCCCTATTGAAAAATCCGGCAAACTTCCAGTGACATTCGGTGGAAACGGGTTAATTTCCACTCATTTTCACCAGAAACCAGCGTAGTTTACCAGCTTTTGGGTGGAAAATATTACCGGCGCGCCACTTTCTGGTACCAGATTCCGTGTACGTTTTACCGGACCACTCTCGGTTAAAATCCGGCAAAAACTTCCCGAGACATTCAGCGGAAACGAGGTTAATTTCCACTAATTTTCACCAGAAACCAGCGTCGTTTACCAGTCTGTGGTGGAAATATTACCGGAAGATACTTTCGGTGGAAAGTTTTGCCAGAACCATGTTCGATTACCCGTCGCTGGAATCCTACCACTCTCGTTTGCCAGACACCGAACTTCACTGGTAGCCGAAGAAAGGGGAACGGCTAAAGAGGCAAGAAAGCCAAGACGAGCAGGAAGCCTAGCTGAGTTTGTAATGGTGGCCGCCAATGCAGTGGCATTCTCGTGAGTGCGTGTTTGGCTCGAGACGACGTTGCAATCCTGCAAGAAGTGTGTGCAGCGAACTGTTTTGACGATCCAAAAAGGTGAGCAGCGATCACCGGCAACTTCTGCTACTATTTGCGACAGGCAAACGTCGGGGCAGAGCAGGTACGACACCGCACTTCCCGGCGGCATTCTCGTGAGCGCGAGTTTTAGCTCGGGACGACGTTGCAACCCGCGAAGTGCGTGCCGCGAACTGTTTTGACGATCCAAAAAGGTGGAGGCACTTTCACCCGTTTTTATTCTGAAACCAGTTTACCTGCAGTTGTGCGAGATTATTTGCCGGCAAACAGATTTTGCTGTAATTTCATCGGCATCGGGGTTTCCAGATTTCGCGCTGGAATATCACCGCCAGCCGCTTTTCGATCTCCAGACGGCCCGGTTTCAGTCTTACCCGAAACGGGTGACTCCGCTTCCCTGTTTACCGAACTTCACTCAAAGCCGACGCGAGGGGAGGGGGAAGCCGAGGCGAGCCGGGGACCCTGGGCACGTCCTTGGTGCCTCGCACCAAGGACGAGTCCTCACGTACCTCTCTCTCCGCGCATCGGATCGTGGGGAAAAATGCGCGAAGGTCGTTTTTGCTGACTTTTTTTTATTTCTTTTATAGAAAACCGGCTTCTTTGTCCGTTGCTGAGCAATCGACCGGCTTCAGGAACTGAACGTTCAGTCTCGGATTCTCGTTCCATGTGTGCGACCTGTATCTTCCAGAGCAGCTGGGTGTGCAGATGAAAAGAAACTATCAGCAGTGACCTGTTTCTTACGCGCCTCTTTGCTCCGTCCGGCACCGGGCAGCATCCAGTGAGCCGGAAAAGACTGTGCCCGGGATTTCTCGACGGCGGCGGATGTTCTGCTCCGCGCGGTCGTGGTTTTTTCGCTAAGCGTGCTTACCGGCGCTGCATGGTGCACCTGCGGCGGCGGCAATCGGGGACGACATCGTGATCTGTGCCCGAGATTTTCTCAACGGCGGCGGATGTTCGTTTCGCGCATTCGTGGTTTTCGCTAAAGCTGTGCTGCTGACACCCGCTCGCACCCGCGGCGGCGGCATCAGGGACGACATCGTGATCTGTGCCCGAGATTTCTCAACGGCGGCGGATGTTCGTTTCGCGCATTCGTGGTTTTCGCTAAGCGATGCTACTGACACCTGCTGCACCCGCGGCGACGACATCGAGGGACGACATCGTGATCTGTGCCCGTGATTTCTCAACGGCGGTGGATGTTCGTTTCGCGCGTTCGTGGTTTTCGCTAAACGTGCTACTGAGATCATGCACGGTGATTGTGTGTCCGTGTGGTGCACCTGCACGGTTTTGTTACCGTACGTCCTAGGAGATTTACCCAGCGGCATTGTCAGTACTTTGAAAGATATCTTTTGCGACAAAGAACTCGGTTTGTTCCTGTTTGGTCTGATTGCTTTTGTCTACAGCTGTGCTGGTCATTGCCCGCACTGGCATCTGACCCGGCCAGCTGAGATGCGCCGAACTCTTCAGGTCTCCTGTGGACTTAACCACTTTTATTGTTACCGAATCGTCCAGCATCTGGTAAACATACTGCCAACGTGCACGGTTCACAGGCTTCCTCCTAAATGGCTTCCGCTGACTCTCCGAAAAAAAGAAATAAAAAACGCTATGAATTCCGGCCAATCTTCAACAGTTTGCCAGAGTCTTTGCTGAAAATATCATCCTTTCGTGCGGTAAAACGGAATGTAAGAGAATGGTGCCTCACGCGCGCGCAACAATGATTATATAATTACTTAGTGCGTATTCTTTGCCCACACATTCCTACGTTATTGTTGTTTGTTTGTTTTGTTTCTCTAGTGTTCACTGTGTCACGGTATTTTATTGGCTGCCTGGTCTCACATACAAGCATCTTTGCTTTCGTGGGCCAGCACGCACATGTATTTTTTCGAAGATAATAAAGGTGCCATTATATGGTGATCTTCTGGTAAATTGTGGCTTTACTGGAAGCGAAAAGAGTCCCATAGATCCAGTAAAATAGTTTTTTACTGGAAATAATCTTCCGGTAGAAATCCGGTGACATTCGGGTAAAAAGCCTGCAACATTTCCTGTAATCCAACCGGTGACATTCCAGTAAGAAATCCGGCGACATTCCGGTAAACTACGGCTTTACTGGAAGTGAAAACAGTCCCATAATCCAGTAAAATACACTTTTACTGGAAATGACATTCCGGTAAAAAATATTTTCTAATAGGGGAGTACAACCGCTAGCCTGGGGTCTTTTAACGTGCACCACGCAGTAGTGGTACACGATCGCACGCCGGTAGGATGCTCATCCAGATCCAAGCCGTGCGGATTGAACCCAGGACCCCTGGGTTCTGCAGCGCGAACTTTGGCTCCACGTGCTCCGAGCTGGTGCGCGCCAACCTACTCGCCGTGGGCGCACCGCGTCAACTTCAGAGGCCATGAAACGAAACGGAACGCTGTCTATTTCCCTGGTTCGGAAAATGTAATGGTTCTTCCTGTTACATGGAAATAGGCTCTTGGCTCCTGTTTTCATCAGCCAAAGAGTCCCCTGTTTTGACGTTGACACATTGGTTCAGAATGATCTAAAGGAACAGAGACACGAGCAACCAGCCTGCCGTCAGTAAAGATAAAAGCGTTCTCGTTCAGTTTTGGCGCGACATTTGCTGCTTGGGAGCAGGATGGCGGCGCGAAAGTGGATTGGCGCACAATGTCGCGCAGTACTACCCTTAGCTCTCGGAACGACCAAAAGTATGGTCGCCATTAAAGTTAATCTTAAAGACGCAACAAAAGCTTTTAGAGAACAATAACTGTTCCGTTGTGAATAAATGTTACGTCGATGTTCAGGTACTGGCCAGTACAACTAAAAGACAATGCCTTCTACGCCAGCATTATTTCCGCGCAACCGCTTTTTATAACATCCATTACTCAACAGACATATTAGTTCTGCCCCAACGCCCAACCAACTGTTTTGTTTAAAAACACCAGACACGGAAAACATGAACGCTGTGACAACCGCCAGCCGCCTCGCATATAAAAATCACCGGTGCGGCAGCCGCTTTTGAAACGCGCGCTGATTGGTGAAGACGCTCACGCAGGCTAGCGCGCGTGAACGGTAAATTTAAGGGGGTCTAGGCCAACTCGTCAAAAGCCAAATCGTCGGCGGCCCATTCGTCCAATAGGTAAATTAGTCATGGGCAACTCGTCGAAGGAAAACTCGTTGAAGAGGCCAACTGGTCGCCGCGTTTTCCAAGCCAAAATATGTAATCTTTGTCCTGAAATTTGAAAGTAAATACTGTCATATATATCATACATACTTTTCGTTTACTCCCGTTTCCAGCCACCTGGTAGGCATATCCGGTATGGGCGACGAAAAAATAATTAACCATTTCAGCCTGCAAATAGTGGAAAAAAAAATGAAAAATAGAGGGAAGGCGAAACGAGAATGGGTGATGGTTACGATTATCTCCTAAATTTATTCTATTGGCGTGGCGATGATAAAACAATGCTTTCGCCCCACTGGAAGTGACGATATCCAAGACGGCGGCGCCCTTGTGGAAAAGGTCTATAGAGATCCGTAAAATTGCCGCACGGTAATTGACTAACACATAAAGTTGGGCGAGTTGGTTTGACATCATGAAAGGGAACAGCGCGAAAATAACAGCGAAGACGACAGACACGGCAGCGCCGTGTCTGTCGTTACTTCTTCTACTCGTCCCTCGTTTATTTTCGCGCTGTTCCCTTCATGACGGTAGTTGACCTCCAGTGTGCTCTTTCTTGTTGAAGTTAACTTGCCGCCTTTTGCCGCTTTCACGGTACAGCGCTTTCATGGTGCTTTCTCGGCGCAGGTCACTACGTCGCGCATGTGTCACTGGGACGCCTGTATCACCTACCCGGCCCACCCGTTCACGCCGCTCAGACGCGACAGTCTGCCGCGGCTCATTACAAAAATGTTAACCCACACACTCTTAGAAAAAAGGGTATGGATAGTCTCTCCTTAAAGCGACAAATGAAGGCAATTTAGGATCACATCTTCGGCGATTGAACTGGGTTCCAGTGCACGTCTCAGGCCACGTTGCCCAAATTTTCGGCCGAAACCGGCGCTTGTGTGCCGCGCAAATCAAATAAAACAGTCGCGGTAATAATTGCACCGGGATCGACTGGGGCGACGCCCCGAGAGTTGCGGGGAGAAGCCAGGAGAAGCGGCGCTCGCGTGACCGATGCGGGGCCAAGACGCGCGACGTCACAAACGGCGCGTCGCGCCGTTTGCGACGTCGCGCTGGCCGGTCTGCCAAACGGGCTGGACGCGCGCCGTTTGCAGGCGATCGCGCGTCAGCGGTTGGTCGCTGACGCGCCGCTTGTGACGGCCAGAACGGCCAGATCGCTGCCGCTCTCCCTCGGCATCTCCCCGGCGTCCATCCTTCGGCATGCGGGCCGCTCGTTTTGCCGGCTGTGCGGTCTCCGTCGGGTGATAGCAGAGGCCGCCACGCACGTACTCCCGTTCCGTTGGTGTCTCGGTTACCGAACGGAAGCTCGAACTCGCTCGCGAGAGCGGCATTGCCGTCCATGTTGACAAATGGATGGATGGATGGATGGATGAATACGGCTGAGCCCTTTGGATCGGGCGGTAGCTTACGCCACCTAGCCAATTTGTCTTACCATTTAAGCTTAGAATATTTAAATGTAGAAAACTATATACACTCTGCCCTGAACAGAAAGTGAGGCTATAAAACCCCCTTGATATCAGTTAATAAGAAAATACCTAGTTTTCTCGTGCTTTCTGCCACCATTCACTTAATCTTTGCTTGGTAATCTCTACTGTCTTGTAATCCACTTTTCCTTCGCTGTCTCTAAAACCCAATGACTTTATTAAATCTATGTTGTCTTCGGTAGGCATAGGGTGAAGCCCTTTACAGTAGAGTATCAAGTGCTCAGCCGTCTCGTCCGGCGAAACGACTGCGCCACCGCGCTGCCATAACCCACCGCGGTAACCAGAGTCTCGACGCCCTAAATACTACCGGTACCGACAATTCAGATGTGACGTCACTCCCTACGTCACCTCCGTTTTCGGAGGCCCAAAAACGAGAAACGCAGATAGTTGAGTTTCGGTTTCTTCAGTTCTTTCGTAGGTATGAAATATGCGTCACAAATGTCTATAAAAATTTAGGCAGTATGCCAGGTTCCCAAGAAGCCTAAAAACACAATTTAAACAAATTAAATTAAATCGCCTTCGTTGTCCCTTTAAAGGAGGAACGGTCTTGTAACCTATGTTCCTACAGAAAGGGAGAAACCTTCGTCCCTGAAGCAGGGGAGCAAATAGTTCCTCCGTCGCCTGCATCTCATTATGGCGGCCCTGAATCGAGCAAATCGAGCTCAATAAGGCTTAACGAGGACGCTACGTCTCTTGTACGGGACGAAAGGAGCAGCAAATAAAAGCGTAACACGAGCTTTCCGCGAACTGTCTTTATTTCCGAAGCCAGGTTCCCCCGCAGGTACAGAAACTTGCGTTTCGAAAGCAGCTACTTAGTCTTCTCGTCCCCAGCACTGCGATGTTAAACGGAGACAACCGAGAACCAGTTACTTCGCGCACTTCACGTCTTACCTTTGCTGTTCCTCGAGTCACAATTCTTTCGCCAACCGCACATCACGGAGGAATGGCAAACCAATCCGCGAAACCAAAAGCCGCTCTCAAAAAAACAAACTCGAAGCCGCTGTTTACCGCGTAGCGTGAAAGAAGGTTAAATCGCTTGCCACCAGATGGCAGGGTCAAACACAGTAATTGCAACCAGCATAGCTAGGCGGCGCTAGGTACCGCCCAACTCATGTTCCACAAAGAATATCTTTTTATTTTGCTCAGGCTATCCTTGCGCTTTCGGATCCTCTACCATACACACATTACGCATACTACAAGCATCAGGTGAACATATAGTAACATACACAAACATGGTACACACACATGGCACATTCAAATGTCAACACAACGGCACACTAACCCGAACACTGCACCCGAGCTCTGCGTTTCTAGCTTTTATACTGGTCGTTTTGAACATGCGGAATTTTTCGGTGACTCCGTAAGCAATAAAAAATATTCCCAGCATGTTGATCTTTTCCCAGCAATGTAATACCACTGAGAATATTTCGAATGGCTCAGGGGATGAATCTCTTATTAAGAAGTAAACGCTCGATCATGCCGTAATTATTTGAAAGCCAATAAATCAAGCCGCTCCAATGCGGCTCGAAGCCATGAGTTTGTTTCCCCGCACGGCACGTCGTAGCCGGTATTTCTATTGTAGTTTGTTTTTCTGCTTGTGCTGTTCGCGCACGGCTTCAATTGCCGTCTTGAATTAATCTCTGTAGAGCGGATATTCACTCAGCTGGAAGTGATGCTTCACGGGCAGAGAAATCGCTTTTCGATCAACTTGAATGCAGTCAAAGCCGCGACTTGCGGCAGGTGTTAAGTGTACGGAGCTACACCGTGGCGAGCTCGAAAACTTCTAGCGCTCATCCCAGCGCGCCACTTGGAGGGCAGTTTCTCCAGGAACTGTAGTATATTTAACCAGCAAAATAAAGGGTAGCTTTTTCTTTTTCGATTTTACCTACTTTTTTTAATGCTGAAATTCCACACTGTACGTATACATACGTGCTTTCCGTCATAATTTCGTACTTTTCAGTCCTTTCCACAGAGCGCAATCGCTCTCGGGGAGGAGACAACCGACAGTCACATTGGCCACAGTACGATAGGAGCTTACTGTTCAGACCAGCGTTCCAACATGACTATCCGCACGTCGACCGATTGCACCTAATCCCTCAAGTGGTCTAAACTCTTTAATGTAAAGCGGAATGTCAACCTGCGACACTGCGCCCCCTCCGATCACGGCTCGGCAAGCGGTATCCATGCCCGACAGTTTACGTCATCTCATCTTGTTGTTACACCACTGATCACGCGAACACGCGGTCACATCGGCGATAATTCCAGTCTTCTGTTCACAACACACAACACTGCCATCACGATGTTGCTGCTATGTTGCTGACACGCAGAAATACAAAGCCACGTTGATTGCCGGTCGGCACTCGGCATCGGAAAACAGAACCGAACTCAGCACGGAAGGCACCCAGGCAGCCAGCAGCAAAACCTGCCGGTCTTGGACGCAGTTCCTGCGATTTCCATAACGTCGAAAACGTCGACACAGATCTGCGTGGTTCCGCTACTGTAGTTCCGCGTGGGCTGGCGTGGGGTGGGCGGGGTGGGTTCCGCAATCCGGAGACGGCGACACGGCGAGACGGCGATCTTACCCAGTGTACGTAGCTCTGCTGGCACTGCTCCGGAACTTCGCTGTTTTTAGCGGCTTCGTTTGCTCGTTTGATAAAATCAGTGATAAAAACATCAATGCAACCGAAATGTTCTGCACGTTTGGACTAGAAGACGGAATCAACGGTGGCCTTCGTTGCCGCTGAAGCTCAAGCTGAAGCTCGAAAAACGAAACCGAAAGAATATAAGTCAGGAGGGCGAAAGCTTTCTCCCGTCTGCCTGGAGAAGGAGAAAAACGTTTCGTTCCTCCCTTTCTCTCGTGTCCGCTTGGGGGCGCGCTAGTAGAAGGGAGGAAGACGCGCCGTTGCTACCTTTTTCCTCCATTTTTTCTTAGAGTGCACGGCCCACCCGTTCACGCTTCTTCGCGTGACAGTCCGCAGCGGCTCATTAGGACGATCCCGATATGACACATTTCTCATCTAGTCTCAAGGTTCTGCCCTTTCTTCAATCTCTTGTAATTGTTCTTGCAGTCTTGTAACCTAACAAAGGTGCTGTTCTTAGTCCAAACACAAAAGACTTGGTCGAAAGATAACAAGAAACCATTAGCTTTTATACTTCGTTTCATCCCTAGGCCCATTAACTTTTATACTTCGTTTCACCCTATGGTCCGAGCTCGGCCAATGTTATGAGCCGAAGGGCCAATCATACAGCGCAAAAAGCGCAACGTCGCTAGCGTGCTCTCTGCGCTTTATAGGACTAGCCGGCGGAGGAGCAGTGCACAGAGGGACGGCGAATACCGGTTGGCCCTATCAACTGCAGCCTGCACAACGCCATGACGTTGTGCCTCTTTCGCTGTTTGATTGGCCCATTCCGCTCATAACATCGGCTGCGCTCGGACCAAAGCTGAAACAAAGTATACCTCGGACCGTCATTCAACCCATTCGACGAATCGTCCTTCGACAGATTGCCCCTTTCGACAAGTTGCCCTTCGAGGAACTCACCGTCGACGAGTTGGCTTCCGACGAGTTGGTCGGATCCCAATTTTAGGTACGTAGTAGTTAGATAAACCAAGTGTTCCCGGGAAATAATGTTCAAATATAAAGTAAGTTTGAGTACGAAATTGAATATTTTACTAAAGTTCCGAAGGTTTCGGTTAGAGTGGAGCTAATGGGACCCTGGGAAAGTAGCGTCAAGCTCCTCGTATGGTCGCCATTTGGTTTGTGGAATGAGCAGTTTCTTCGTGACGTCTCCATTCTTTGTAGGCCGATCCAAACTACCGGTGACAGGTTGGTTTATAAAGACATTTCTTGGATACATAAATTGTGTTATTCTCACACAGGCGAAACAAGTGCACAACTTCGCACCATTACCACATGTATCTTTAAATACGCAAGGACAACAATGCCATTGTAAGAGATCTGCGGATATAAGCACGATCGATAAGTGCTTTGCACGCACAGTGCCAAAGACGCTTATATTGGGGAGGAACAATTTCGGTACGATGATTTGCTCCATAACGATCGAAGCTTTCGAAGACTTTAATGGACCGAAAAGGCGATTGCCATGGCAACCAAAACCGATCAGCTCTCGCGGTGTTTGGTCGTCCGTGTGTTTGTATCTGTGTCCGGCTGGCAGGCAGGGAAGGCGATGGCGCTCTCCTGGGATCCAGTGACTAAGTGGAGCCACTTGTCACTGGCGGAACAGGAAGCGCAGGACGTTTCTTCCGGATGCCCGGCTCCAGCGCGGGCCGGTGCCTTCCGCCGTGCTGCCAGCACGGCGGAAGGCACCGGGGGCCGTGGTGGTGATCAAGGGGAACGCTGCAGCTGCACGTGCACGCTCGAGGCTGACGAGACGCCGAAGCCTTATCGAAGGTAGGAAGATCGCGCGAGGTGAAGCAAATGAAATAGCGCAGTTTATATCACGTTAGGTGTGAGAACACCAGTAAATCTTTATGAGGTAAATAAAATGCCTCATAATGCGTGTAAGTGCCAATTTGTTTCTCCCAATTTCAGGGCGGGCAGCGTCGCTGTGATCGGCCTCCCACTGAAGTCCCTCGATAAAATTCACGCTTAGAAGTACTGCCAAGCGTGGTTTTGGAGGAGGAGGAGTAGAAAACAAAGCGCAAGACACGTGCCACGAGCGATTGCTCCGCCGCCATTCGCTTCAAAAGCCGCTCATTTCTACTGCTGCGCCACCATTTGCTTCAAGGACCGCTCGAGACATGGACCTCGTTCACTGGCGCATTTGACGCTACTTGCAAGACAGACGCAAACACATCCGGGGGCCTTACCTTCTACGAGGTGTCCAGACTCTCACTTTGTCGTCTTGCGTAGGATTATTTCTATTCTCAATGACGGAAATAAGAGCTACGTCAGACTCAACTCTGACGGTGTTGATTTAGGAGCGTGATAATTAAGGCTTCCATCGCGCTCTTTATGCACCATCAATATTTCCACGCGCTGTTAATAATCTTGGTCGTGACGTCAGGGGTAGAAACTATAATAGGACGTCACTAAGATATCTCGTCGCCATTACGCAGTTTAATGACGACACATATCACCCGCATGCGATTGATAAATATCCTTTCTTAAATAATGGCTCAGCTTTACTCGTTCAGCCCATACCCATGCTTCAATTCGTCAATAGACTTCTTCCAAAACCGACGCGCCCCATCGCGGCGAAATAGCACGCAGTGCACTCTGGGAACTAGTTGGCCACTCAGTTTCGGTTTCGACTGAGCAACTTCATCTCATGCTATCACGCCGCGACCGAACGCGCTGCTTGCGTTTTCGACTATCTGACTTTTCACGAATGTACAATACACTCATTCTCGAGCGATACAAAAACGAAGACCGGAGCATTTTCCTTGGTTCCCGAAACACCGGATATTGTGTGTGCGTATGCAAACGTAGTAAGACGTGGCTTAGTCACCTCACCCCACGAGTGCATCTTTGAGCTGTGTCAGTAATCCCGTCTAGTACCAGTGAACTACAAGTGAACTACAAGTGAACTCAACGGTGGTGGTGGGCTGACAGGCTCTCCGCGTAAGGGTTCTCACCTATCTGTCCAGCCCCGCACACCACCACCTGCCCCCTGGAAGTGCAAATAAAATTATTATTATTATTATTATTAACTGAAATTTGGTCACCTTGAGCCCTACACGTATTTTGTTTGCCAAACGTCCGCTTCTTGTTACTTCATTGGGCGAAAAGCAAGCCGCATCCTCACAGCAGTATCAAAGTTGAGCCAGCGTTGGCGCATTAACTTTTAAGGAAATGCAATAAATTCGACCTCACTACTGCACAAAAGTTACTATGATGTCTTCCTCATGTCATCACATATATCACACTCTAATTTTATGCTGATATAAGATTAAGTTTTCGCAAACGCTGAGATAGGCTAGCTACGACGGAGGCCCTAAAAAGCGTCCCCTTACTCCTCGCTAAGCCTTTTGGGACGATCTTTTACTGACGCCCAAGAGTCTGTGCCTGAACGGTGTGTCTGAAATTATCTCTGCATACTCAGTGAGGAAGAAAGCAAACACATAAATATTACGGCCATTAGCAACCATCAAATGCGCTTTGAATAATTTCGTTCGTTTGGCGCACCAGGGTTCATGCCCGTCCGGCGCACTTCCACCGAATGGTGCGACATTCTCCACACAGGTGCTCGACTTTTGCTTTCTTAAAACGGTTTGTATGTGCGAATGTGCCTATATGATTGCAGGACAACTTTATGCGTATACGCGATGTTGAATATTAGTGAAATGCAAGCGGTTGGGGACTTCACGAATTCGTGCAATGCTGCGGGGCAGTACAGATAGGCGATGAGAAGTGTGTTCACATGGAGCTTTTCAATGGCACCTCCGAGTGTTACCTCGCGTACTCAGGCGTATTAAGAAAAACAGTAACTGCAAACAGTTATATTTCGTCTATGGACGCACGAAACAAACAAACTTCCTGATCAACCAAACTAATGTAAAGGCGCGAGCTCGATGTATGCATACTTATTGGTGTCTACAGCTTGTTGATTCGTACACAAGCAAGATCCCCGAGCTTCGCAGCGTCGAGATTCCCAGCACTGGCTAGTCCACATACCTCGAAACGCTAACAGAAAGGCTCAAGTACAAAAATACAACAAGCATGCGTGAAGACAAGCTATACGTCTCGAGCTTGTGCTAAAGCTTCGAGGTCTGGCCAGTTAAGTTAGTTTAGAGACCATAAATGACGCTCTCGGGACCAGAAAACACTAAAATAACGGCCGTTCATAGCTCACGCTCTGTGTATAATCTCTTGTCGACGTGTCGATCGAAACCGAAACCATGGCACTCTCCTCCCTGGCCAACTAGTTCCCAGAGTGCAACGCGCGCCGTGTTGCATGCAGGAGACGTTTATGGAAGTAGTCTATTACTAAATGTCAGTTTAATGCTACTAACCGTCTGTTGACTCTGCCCTTGAACTGCCAAAGGCCTACTAAATTTGCCAAGTAAACCAATGCTTTTCCACAATATTAAAGTTATAGTGCACGACCTGGGAATACCCTTGGTACACCCAACCACCTCTCCTGCCTATAAATCTCGAACCTGAAAAAAAAAAAAAAAAGAATGTTACACGCAGCTTGTCGATACATCGCAGCCCAACAGCAGCTGTGGTTCTTTTTTGTTTATTTTACTGCAAACTCATTTAGTTTAATTTCCCTTAAATGTGTATATAACGTGAACTAACCCGCGAAGCGGGAAGCACAGGATCTCTGTGGAATTTACTTTCTTAAGAAACACTGCAGTTCGTTTTTAATTACTTCACACTGACGCGATCGTTCTCCGCAGTGCTCCCCGTGAAAAGTGCACTCAACGGAGACAACGAACCCGCACAAACGTAGCTCAAATAATGAGAAGTATCGCGAAACCCGAGCACAGCTGCTGTTCGATACGATGGTAGACCCGAATACCACGTTATTCAAATCGATGATCGAAAGTGTCAAAAATTCGCACAGGCTTACCGTAACGACCTGCCAGCGCAGCCGGACCCGAATTTCGGTAGTGAGAGAAACATTGTGTCAGCGGAATTTTAGCGCCATTTCTTCACATTTTGCTGACATTTGTCAGAATATATCAAGGTGAGCAATACAACAGGAGCATAGTTGATCGTCGCAGATGTGTTATCAACTTATTATTGAATTACTAATTTTCACCGACACGTCTGCAATTTATACGGGCTAATTGCAAGCACCCGTACCGCAAAACGTTCGCCATCCAACTGGACCCACAGGGAGCATACGAGCATCGGTACAATGAGAGTTCCGACATAAAACAAGACGAGATTTCGACTGCTTTGTAAAAAAATGATTTTGGAATGCTGCAGGCAGAACCAACAAGCCATCAGGCACGCCTTAGCGAAGAACTAAAAATAAATGTAAACCTTTATTTATTTATTTATTTATTTTTAACTTGCAACGGAAGAGTTTGACACGCTTCTCGCTTTAGATTAGAATCTAATCTAAAACGAGAACGTGTCAAACTCTTCGATTGCTAAGTTAAAAAAAGGTTTGATTAATAATTAGATAGTAAATAGTCACCGCGCACTGCTTTGGTGCTTCGATCAAATCAACAAGTTTACGCTCCACGTCACACGGTGGTAACATTAGCTTCTGACCAGTTAATGTAAACGTGTTTTGCATACAAAGCTCCTGCTTAAAAAATAAGGGCTCTGTTAACTCATCAAATTTGTAAGTCAAGCTCATTCATTCTTTGAAACGTATTTATTTAACGACCTAAGGCAAGCTGAAACGCTCAACCACGGTGCCTGGAAGGAGTCTCCAAGTGGTGTAAGCTAGCGTCCTATTCCGCCCTCGCATCGAAAGGGGTCTCGAAGTGGCAACAAATGACGTCACAAAAGCAGGAGCGTCATGCTGTCAGATGTCGCGATCCTGGCGGTTGGGCGTAGAAGTTCTGGCAAAAATAACGAGGCGAACGCGAGTGGCACTGTCGTCGCGGTGTCCCAACTCCCGGCTGCGGAAGCTTCCGTGGACTGTCAAGCCGGAGAGCGAGCTGCAGCAGAACAGGCGTCTGCCACCAGTATAAAAAGACGCATAGTAGCCATTGCAGCGTAAGCAGGGTGAAAAAAAAAAAAAGCTATCCCAGCGTCAATAATTGTTTTGCCAATTTTGAATCGGACGTCGACTAGCACCACCTGGGTCTTGTGAGAGCTAGTGGCAGTTACTAGCTAAATGTAGTCAAATATACTAGGTTGGTTAGGAACAGTTACTTGTTTCTTGACCTATAGTCGGTGACAGGTCAAGAACAAGTGAAAGCTCCTCCACCCCTTTCCACTTTAGTAGAGCGAACGTTGGAGGAGGCGGCCTCCTCTCCACCGTTCGCTCCGCTGAGGTGGAGGGGTGAGAGCTTCCACTTCGTTCTTGACCTGTCACCGGCTCTAGTAAAACAACATCTATAAGTCACTTACAGGTTAAGAAAAATTTCGAGGGAAAGGAGGGCTGGAAGGAAGCGAAGAAACGGAGCCGGAATTTTCGGAGAGAAAGACCTCCTCTCTTCAGCATTCCGTCTGCTTCCTCCTGCCCAGCCTTCCTTTCCCGCGAAAACTTTTTTTTAACCTGCGACTGGCTATAGTAACATATGCTTGACAAGCGGTGGCTAACTTTTACACAAATAAAAACATTTTTTTTTTTAAGAGTGCGGTTCGCTGAACAAAGTTGGCAGAGGGACCGGCGCGGTGAGAAACTCCTGCACAGCGCTGGACGACTTAGCTCCTCACGTGATCTATCTCGGGCAATAACGGCGGCGGCGGCTCGGGGAAAACAAATGTGCACGCTCTGCTCCCTCTCCGGTGGGAGACATATCGAGGAACCCTATGCGCGCATGCGCATAGAGCGGCGTTTCAGCTCACATGGGCCGCGATAGCACTTATCATTACGAGGCTAAAACACGGTTGGTCTGATAAGTTTTCGTTGATTACCGTCGCCTCCGCCGTCTGCATCACACAACGACCGAAATAGACAAGGTAATATCTAAAACAAGCGTTTCGCTAAACATATCCACGAATGCCTGCATCAGTGGATGAGCAACATCTGTCCGCTAGATATGAACTCGGGGAAAAAGTACACGTCAAAAAGGGTTGGTACATGTGGTGCGCGTTTTCCATTTCGACGCTTTATTGGTAAGCCGTTCGCCGTTTTCGGGTAAAACGTTGCACCATCCCGCGTTCGCCCGGAGCTTTGTGAAGTTCGCGGAGTGCAGGCTACAGAATACAAAGCTTTAATTTGGTACCTGTGTCTATAGATTCCGCAAGTTTCAAACCGCACCCATACATATGTCCTTAGTTTGCGTTTATGACGGCGTGGGACGACCACGGGACAGAAATGCAACAGCAGACACACAGTCGCATTGGAAGACTGCAGCGATCCTCATGGCGGCTAACGCGGCGCCAGAATACCCGCTTGGAACAGAAAATTTTCGATGATTTCACGGTTTAGTAACCTCGTCAGTCAAAGCCACATATATACACCACTCTGCTGTCTGACGTCACGCCGCAGCGGTGAGCGCTGCTGTCGCACTGCGCATGCGCAGACGATTCACCTCACTCGAATCTGGTCTCGGGCACGCGTAATGCCCACACCTGGTGTAGGCATACGCGGGTTTGTTCAGCGTACTGGTGAATAGACCTTTTTCACCCCCGTCGCATGGGCGCTGCCATCTTGAAATCACGTGAAGCAGCCGCTATACGCGCACTCTGTTACGTCACGGCGGTGGCGCATCAGGCGCACTTCCGGTCTGGGGCTTGGAGCGGAAGTCACCATGCGGGACGAGCATTCCTGCGTTGTTTGGAAAGAAACCACACAAGACCTGCCTTCTCGTTGAAAACGCCGCGACTGGGGCCGTACCAAAGGAGTCGAGAAAGGTTTGAAGGTCAGTTTTCACGTGCTGTGTTCGTCGAGAATCTGGATATGTGCCGTGAAAAGGGAAAAGCGGACGCCGTCGGACAACGGTTGCTTGGGCGGGAAGCACTTTGGGTTGAATTCATGAATACTTTGGTCATCAGATTTTTTTTGTTGTTGTTCCAACATGAGACGCCAGAAAACCGTCAAGCTGTGCGGATCAACTGCGGACTACGTCCAGTGCGTCTTCAAGTTCAAACGGCCGCCTGATCGTTCGAACTGTCGTCTGCTCTTTCGAACGTTTCTGCTTGTCGTCTGCTCTCTTAGACGACGCCGGCCCGAGACCAAATGTTGGCCCGGTACTTGCGATAAGAAGTAAGTGCCGGCCTCAAAAACTTAAGCCCGTTCACACTCTTGCGACCGAGTAAGACCGAGAGAGACCAAACCGGTTTTTAAGCCTTTTGCGACTTAGGACCGGATGCGTTGCAGCGGAGCTGGTCCTAAGATATCGCAAGAGGCTCGGTCTGGTCTCTCTCGGTCGTACTCGGTCGCAAGAGTGTGAACGGGCCTTTGTTGAAGGTTGGTAAGCAGGCTCAATGTAAACAGTAGATCCAAGGAGATGTTGATCATTGTTACCAG